>SZWC01005551.1:88107-108027 GCA_023375785.1 Penium margaritaceum
GCCTTGGCGGCTCTCCTAGCAGCTCTCCTAGTTGCCTTCTCCTTGTTCTCGATCTCCACCAACTCTGGTGCAACCTGTCCTGATGGGTGTACGGGGAAGTCTTTCAAGGCAGGGTCATTAATCCATGTCTTGAGGCACAGGAGGTCCTGCACAGTGATCTGCTTGAGAGAGTGACGGAAATCCGTCACTACCCGGCCACCAAGGGAGAACATTCTCTCGGATGGCGTGCTTGTCGCAGGCACTGCCATCACATCCTGCGCCAACAGTGCAAATGTTGGGTAACGCTCGGAATTCTCCTTGTAGAACTTCAGCACATTGAGCCGGCGTCCACCTCGTGCAGTCTTCTTGTACATGTCAACCTCTTGCTCGATGGAGTCTGGCACTACTACATTATTTTCCTCTTCAGTTTCCTCAAAGAGGTCGTCCATAGTGTCTGCAAGTGCAGCCTCCACCATGGACGTCTTCTTCTTTCGCACCTGGCGCCCACGCTTAGCTGCTGCAGCCGGCCCACTGAGCTGTAAGCCCTGCGACTGTGAATGACTAGCTGCTGGAGGGCCGCTTGAGTCTACCATCTCATCCTCAATCTCTGTGCCTGCCGCCTCAGCTGCTACTGCTGCTGCTGCTGCTTCTGCTGCTGCCTCTGCTACTTCTGCTTCTGCCAGTCGCCTTGCTTGGACCCTTTCAAAGTACGGACGCAGATGATCCACCACCTTCACTTCCAGCTCCACGGGGGACTTGATGCCGACGTGCTTGTGGACGTTCGGCATGTGGCAAAACCTAAGATTAAAGGAAAAAACAGTTTCACATATTGCAGCACGTGCAGCATTGGTTTGTATGTATCATGTATGCACACATGTATTGGAGTACGTCCATGCATTCATTTGTTGGAGGCAATATGCCATGCATTCAACCTGCTATGAATGCAATCTACCTTTTCTTGCAAAGTGTCATGCATACCCCATCTGCCATTCATGCAACCTGCGATGGATGGAATCTTCCATGCATGCAACGTGTCATGCATGGCAGCTTCCAAGAATGGAATCTTCCATGCATGCACTATGTCAAGCATCCAGCCTTCCATCAACAAAAATTTCCATGCATGCACATTTTAATGCATGCAAATTTCCGGTAAGACAGTGTGTCATGCATGCAAAATGACATACATACAATCTGCCAGGCAAGGTTGAGGATGCATACACACCTGAACCGCGGGTCAACAACAGTTGCCACCACGTGCCTCATTGTGCATTTCTTCACATACTTCTCCACCTGCACATACAAAGACCATCGCGATAGGCCACAATATGGATACAGATGCGGGATTTTAGGGGCACGACAGAGTGGACATTGGTTCTTCGTCCTCACCTTCTCACAGGANGTGGACTACCGAGTCCATTCCAGGTGGACTTCCGAGTTAGTCCATGTGGATTCCCAAGTCTAGTCCACGATGACTCTCCAGTCCAGTCCATGTGCACTTTCGAGTCTATGATACAGTTACCATCAACACTGTGTAGATGTGAGGCATTAGTTTCCTACTCTCAAGACTTGAGATATAGACTTGTCTTTCATTAGTGCATTTAGGTTCTTGCATGATGTTAGTGTATTCATTGTGCTCTAATTGTGGAATAGGACCAAGATGCAATGTTATGAGTACATGGTCTATATGTATGCATTGTGTGGAAACCCAATTATGTAGTGATCACCACTTCTTACCTTTCGTTGCACTTCTGGTACAGTATTCCATGCATGCATGTTCCAGCATGGTACTCTACAAATGTGCTTTGAAATGGACATGGTGATTCAGTTGTCTTACGTACATGACAGTTGATACATTATCAAATGCAGGTGGATACAGCTGATGGAAAAGCATAAATGTTTTTGCAAATCCTCTTAAAATGGCAACGTGAAAAGGAAGCATTACACTACCATGTCCTACACTATCTCCTGCACGTCGTCTTCATCTCCTTGTCCTGCACCAAAATCTGCCGGTACATCAAAATCATCGTCTGCATCCTCTAGAGCATCAGCCTCCTCAGCNTTCAGGATGGTGATGACAAGGCCAAGGAGCTCCCAGCCCTGGCCACTTGGCTTCCGTGTTGGTTCCTTGGCCTGCAACCATTCATCAAGGACATCCTTGATGCGCACAACGCGCTCACACATGTCAAGTGTCGAGTTCCAACGGGTTGGTGTGTCGATGTGGAGGGACATGTACTGCACATCACGAGCGTTGCACGTGTTCAGNGTTATGAGTACATGGTCTATATGTATGCATTGTGTGGAAACCCAATTATGTAGTGATCACCACTTCTTACCTTTCGTTGCACTTCTGGTCCAGTATTCCATGCATGCATGTTCCAGCATGGTACTCTACAAATGTGCTTTGAAATGGACATGGTGATTCAGTTGTCTTACGTACATGACAGTTGATACATTATCAAATGCAGGTGGATACAACTGATGGAAAAGCATAAATGTTTTTGCAAATCCTCTTAAAATGGCAACGTGAAAAGGAAGCATTACACTACCATGTCCTACACTATCTCCTGCACGTCGTCTTCATCTCCTTGTCCTGCACCAAAATCTGCCGGTACATCAAAATCATCGTCTGCATCCTCTAGAGCATCAGCCTCCTCAGCAGCATCTGCTGCAGCATCACTTTCTTCTGAACTTTCAGAAGAGGCTTCATCCCCAGCCCCTCCACCCTCCCTTCCATCATCATGTTCTTCATCTGAGTTGGAGCATGCAGCTATGAGCAAACCTGTCGACTGTGCCTTGGCGGCTCTCCTAGCAGCTCTCCTAGTTGCCTTCTCCTTGTTCTCGATCTCCACCAACTCTGGTGCAACCTGTCCTGATGGGTGTACGGGGAAGTCTTTCAAGGCAGGGTCATTAATCCATGTCTTGAGGCACAGGAGGTCCTGCACAGTGATCTGCTTGAGAGAGTGACGGAAATCCGTCACTACCCGGCCACCAAGGGAGAACATTCTCTCGGATGGCGTGCTTGTCGCAGGCACTGCCATCACATCCTGCGCCAACAGTGCAAATGTTGGGTAACGCTCGGAATTCTCCTTGTAGAACTTCAGCACATTGAGCCGGCGTCCACCTCGTGCAGTCTTCTTGTACATGTCAACCTCTTGCTCGATGGAGTCTGGCACTACTACATTATTTTCCTCTTCAGTTTCCTCAAAGAGGTCGTCCATAGTGTCTGCAAGTGCAGCCTCCACCATGGACGTCTTCTTCTTTCGCACCTGGCGCCCACGCTTAGCTGCTGCAGCCGGCCCACTGAGCTGTAAGCCCTGCGACTGTGAATGACTAGCTGCTGGAGGGCCGCTTGAGTCTACCATCTCATCCTCAATCTCTGTGCCTGCCGCCTCAGCTGCTACTGCTGCTGCTGCTGCTTCTGCTGCTGCCTCTGCTGCTTCTGCTTCTGCCAGTCGCCTTGCTTGGACCCTTTCAAAGTACGGACGCAGATGATCCACCACCTTCACTTCCAGCTCCACGGGGGACTTGATGCCGACGTGCTTGTGGACGTTCGGCATGTGGCGAAACCTAAGATTAAAGGAAAAAACAGTTTCACATATTGCAGCACGTGCAGCATTGGTTTGTATGTATCATGTATGCACACATGTATTGGAGTACGTCCATGCATTCATTTGTTGGAGGCAATATGCCATGCATTCAACCTGCTATGAATGCAATCTACCTTTTCTTGCAAAGTGTCATGCATACCCCATCTGCCATTCATGCAACCTGCGATGGATGGAATCTGCCATGCATGNCCAAGGAGCTCCCAGCCCTGGCCACTTGGCTTCAGTGTTGGTTCCTTGGCCTGCAACCATTCATCAAGGACATCCTTGATGCGCACAACGCGCTCACACATGTCAAGTGTCGAGTTCCAACGGGTTGGTGTGTCGATGTGGAGGGACATGTACTGCACATCACGAGCGTTGCACGTGTTCAGTAGAGACATCTCACGCTTGGCTGAGCGTGTGACGAAGTTCACGATGTGCCGTGCAGTCTGGAGGTGCTCCTCCACCGCGTCCACTGCAATCAAGTCCTTCACTGCAAGGTTGAGGACATGTCCCATGCAGCGGATATGGCCCTCCTTCTTGAAGATGTCATTCTGCTGCACTAGAAAGTTATCTACAAGGCTGTCATTGACCGTGTCATTGTCGACGGTGAGGCTGTACATCTTGCCCCACAGCCCCCATTCCTTCAGTGCAGCAGCCAGCAAGTCAAACACATTTGATGCTGTCGCATCATCAGTGCAGGCAGGGAAGCCCAGTGCCACACTTTGCATCCGCCATGATGCTATCCAATGGGCCGTAATGCCTAGGTACTTGTGGTTGGCATCCGACTGCCATCCATCACACGTGAACGACACCCCGGACTGCACATCGGCAAACATCTTTGCCAGGCGCTTCCGAAATGCTAGTGCACCATTCTTGATGAGACGCATGAGAGTGATGCGACCAGGGAGAATGGCAAAGGGGTTGCAATGGAAGAAAGCAACACGGAGCCATGCAGACTCCACACTCAGAAACGACAGATTCTTGTCAACGACATGCTTCCAGATACAACTCTGAAAAAACTTCTTGTTAAATGCGATGCCCACCCCTGCCACCCCACGTGCCATGGCAGTGTTTGTCCCATCAACTACACCGGCAGTAACCAAAGCCTGATTGGTGGCATTTGCAAGGTTCTGCTGTGCCTCCAGTGCCTTCAGTTCTTTCCATCGTTCACTGTGTTGCTTGCGCACGTGCTTCCACATCGTTGTCGTTGAACCTTGCACCATCGAATATGAACCTGTACAGACAGCCAACCTCTCCAGTGCCATGTCAAATCAGGAATCTGGACTGTGGCATAACCATGCAGAGCAATGTACTTCATACCCCAGCAAAGCAATGCAAAGAACATCAATGCACAGAACAGAAATGCACATGACAGCACTCAAGAGCGGAGAAATGTACAGCGCAGCAAAGTAAAGCACAGCGAGGGAATGCAAAGTACAAAAATTTACAGCAAAGCATAGCAAAGCAATTAAAAGCAGAGCCATGCATTGCACATAAATGTACAGCAATGCAAAGCAATGCAATGTGCAGCACAGCAATGCAAAGCACACAAGTGCACAACAAAGAGAAGTACACATCAATGCAGATTACAAGCAAAGCACAGAAACTCACAGCAACGTATAGATGATCAATGCAAAGCACAGCTGTGCAACACAATGTGCAGCACAGCGACAAGAAGAACAGGATTGCACTGCAATGCAAAGTGATCTGTAGCACATCGACAAGAAGCACAAAAGTGCACAACAATGCAAAGCGTAGCAATGTACAGCACAGAAAAGCAATACAATTCACTGTCATGCAGAGCAACGCAATGCATAGCACAACACTGCAATACAATTCACTGCCATGCAGAGCAATGCAATGCATAGCACAACACTGCAATACAAGTCACTGCCATGCAGAGCAATGCAATGCATAGCACAACACTACAATACAATTCACTGCCATGCAGAGCAATGCAATGCATAGCACAACACTGCAATACAATTCACTGCCATGCAGAGCAATGCAATGCATAGCACAACACTGCAATACAATTCACTGCCATGCAGAGCAATACAATGCATAGCACAACACTGCAATACAATTCACTGCCATGCAGATAAATTCTCAACAACTCAAAGCACAACAGATTGAAGCACTGCAATACAAAGAAAGAGAAAGCACAGACCATGAATGAAAAGTACAAAACTGTAAGGCACAGAACAGCACTGCAAATGACATCACAGCAATGCAAAGCACATAAAAGCATAGCCATGCCAAGCACAATACAGCAATGCAACTTATAACAATGTGCAGCAATGCGCAGGACATAACTGAGCAGCATTGCCATGCACAGAAAAGCACAGAAAATCAATGCATTGCAGAGCAATGCAAAGCACACTAGTGCACAGCAGTTTACTGCAGGTATGCGCAGCACAGAAAAGTAAAGCACAGAAGAGCAATGCGAAGCACATTGAAGCAAAGAACTGCAAAGCATAGTACAATGAACACATGCAANGCACAAGAACGCACAGCAGCGCAAAGCACCAAAATGAAAATCACAGCAAAGCACAACACAACAAAGTAAAGCACATAAATGCACAGCACATCAGTGAAATGGCATGCAAAGCACAGCAATGCATAGCAAAGTAAAGAATGGCGCTGCAAAGCAAAACTAGGGTTTCCAGTTCAGCTGGTCAAGGGAGGGAGGGGGGGGGTCACCTCTCAGCCGCATGCAATGTCTTGGCGCATGCCACATGCCAACTGCGTCCAATTGTGCTGCCATCCGCCACATGTCCACTGCCTTCCACCAAACTGCCGCCTGCCACCAAACTGCCGCCTGCCACCATTCTGCCGCCTGCCACCATTCTGCCGCCTGCCACCATTCTGCCGCCTGCCACCAGACTGCCGCCTGGCACCATTCTGCCGCCTGCCACCGAACTGCCGCCTGGCACCATTCTGCCGCCTTCCACCATTCTACTGCCTGCCTCCATTCTGCCGCTTGCCTTCATTCTGCCGCCTGCCACCATTCTGCCACCTGCCTCCATTCTGCCACCAGCCTCCATTCTGCCGCCTGCCAGCGTTCTTCCTTTGATTGAACCACGCACCACCATTCTGCCGATTGCTTCCATTATGCTGCCAGGTTCCATTATGCCACCCGCTTTCATTATGCTGCAGACCACCTGTATGCCATCTGCCACCATTCAGCAGCTTGCTTCTATTCTGCTGTCCACTTCCACTCTGCTGCCTGGCACCACCCTGCCACGTGCCACCATCCTGCTGGGTGCCACCATCCTACCTCTTGTCACCTCTATGCCGTATGCAACCATCTCACTCTGTTCCATCTGTTAGCTAGGGCCGCATGCGAACCTTTGAGGCCAGGGCGGTTTGGGGGGCATAGCGTGCACCATGACCGTGGCTCTCCGTGGATCACGCGAACTTCAAAAACCCCCCAGATGATTGAGGGCTTGCGCTTGCGGAGATCGCCCCTACCGCCCGTTGAAATTGCGGATGGGTTGCCATGCTTCTTGCCTGATGCTGAGACCGACGGCATTTCTTTCGANCAACGAGGAAAAACTAACCACTCCTGCCCTCGGTAGTTGGGAGCGCATGAACAGTGTACGTCGGCCAACTTGGCTACAACGGATGACATGGCGGTTCGTAGGGGGAGGGGAAATGGTGGTGGGGAGGGGGCTGTCGGTGGTCAAAGGCCGGAATGGATGGCCAGGAGAAACGGCGGTCCGTGGCAGGGGGAGGCTGGTGGCGGGGAGTGGACTGTCGGTGGTCAAAGGCCGGAATGAATGGCCAGGGAGAAACAGGGGTTCGCGGTAGGGAGAAGCTGGTGGCGGGGATAGGTGTCGGTGGAAAAAGGCCGGAATGGATAGGCAGGGGGGCGGCGGTTCGCAGCGAGAGAAAATGCCCCCCCCCCGATTTAATTCGCGAGTCCGAGTCGATTCTGTTCTCTAGACTCGGACTCGCGAGTCCTGAACTGGACTCGGAATCGCAAATTTTATTCGCAAGTCCTAGCTTTTGGCTTACAGGCTTACCTAGTTGTACCCTAGTTGCGCCCTAGTTGCGTCCTACTTCTGCCATACTTGCGCCCTAGTTGCGCATTTGTTGCACCCTAGTTGCACCTTAGTTGCGCCCTCGTTGCGCCCTAGTTGCGCCCTAGCTGCGCCCTAGTTGCGCCCTAGTGGCGCCCTAGTTGCACCCTAGTTGCGCCCTATTTGCACCCTTGTTGCGCCCTTGTTCCGCCCTCGTTGCGCCCTTGTTGCGCCCTAGTTGCGCCCTAGTTGTGCCCTAGCTGTGCCCCACTTGCGCCGTAGTCGCGCCCTACGTGTGCCCTACTTGCGTCCTATTTGCACCCTAGTTGCACCCTAGTTGCACCCTAGTTGCGTCCTAGTGCGCCCTAGTTGCACCCTAGTTTCGCCCTAGTTGCACCCTAGTTGCGTCCTTGTTGCGCCCTAGTTGCACCCTATTTATGCCCTACTTGCGCCCTAGTTGCGCCCTAGTTGCGCCCTAGTTGCGCCCTAGTTGTGCCCTAGTCGCGCCCTAGTTGCGCCCTAGTTGCGCCCTAGTTGCGCCCTAGTTGTACCCTACTTGCGTCTTTATTGCACCCTATGTGCGCCCTACTGGCACCCTACTTGCACCCTAGTTGTGCCTTTGTTGGACACAAGCTACACCCTAGTTGTGCCCTAGTTGCGCCCTAGTTGCATCCTAGTTGCATCCTACTTGCGCGCTAGTTGCGCCTTAGTTGCGCCATAGTTGCACCAAACTTGCGCACTAGTTGCACCCAACTTAAGACAACTTCAGCTTAGGACTAGGGCGCAACTAGGGCGCAACTAGGATGCAACTAGGGAACAACTAGGGCACAAATCAACTTCTTGTCACAAATCAACACCTTGTTGCAAATTAACACCTTATTGCACATCAACATCCTGTCGCAAATCAACACCTTGTCGCAAATCAGTAGCCTCTCACAAATCAACACCATGTCGCAAATCAACACCCTGTCGCAATTCAAAACCTTGTTGCAAATCAACACCCTGTCGCAAATCCACACCTTGTTGCAAGTCAACACCCTGCCGTAAATCAACACCCTGTCACAAATCAACACCCTGTCACAAATCAACACCTTTCGCAAATCAACACGTTGTCGCAAATCAACATCCTGTCGTAAATTGACACCCTTCGCAATTCAACACCCTGTCGCAAATCAACACTCTGTTGCAAATCAACGCCCTGTCGCAAATCAATACCCCATCGCAAATCCAGACCCTATCGCAAATCAACACCGTGTCGCAACTCAACACCATGTCGCAAATCAACATCCTGTCGCAAATCAACATTCTGTCGCAAATCAACACCCTGTCCCAAATCAACACCCTGTCGCAAATCAACAGCCTGTCGCAAATCATCACCCTGTCGCAAATCAACACCATGTCGCAAATCAACACCCTGTCGCAAATCAGCACCCTGTCGCAAATCAACACCCTGTCGCAAATCAGCACCCTGTCGCAAATCAACACCCTGTCGCAAATCAACATCCTGTCGCAAATCAACATTCTGTCGCAAATCAACACCCTGTCCCAAATCAACACCCTGTCGCAAATCAACAGCCTGTCGCAAATCATCACCCTGTCGCAAATCAACACCATGTCGCAAATCAACACCCTGTCGCAAATCAACATCCTGTTGCAAATCAACACCCTGTCGCAAATCAACACCCTATGGAAAATCAACACCTTGTCGCAAATCAACACCTTTTCACAAATCAACACCCTGTCACAAATCAACACCCTGTTGCAAATCAACTCCATGTCACAAATCAGCCCCCCATCGCAAATCAACACCCTGTCGCAAATCAACACCCCGTCGCAGGTCAACAACCTGTCGCAAATCAACACTCTGTCACAAATAAACACCGTATTACAAATCAACACCCTATCGCAAATCAGCACCCTGTCGCAAATCAACACCCTCTTGCAAATCAACACCCTGTCGTGAATCAACACCCTGTCGCAAATCAACACCTTGTTGCAAATGAACACCCTGCCGCAGATCAATACCCTGTGCAATTGAACACATTGGTGCAAATCGACACCCTGTCGCAAATCAACACCTTGTTGCAAATCAACACCTTGTCGCAAATCAACACCTTGTCACAAATAAATACCGTGTCGCAAATTAACACCCTGTTGCAAATCAGCACCCTGTCACAAATCAACAACCTGTTGCAAATCAACACCCTGTCGCAAATCAACAGCCTATCGCAAATCAACACCCTATCGCAAATCAACACCCTGTCGCAAATAAATACCTTGTTGCAAATCAACACCCTGTCGCAAATGCACACCCAGTTTCAAATCAACACCCTGTCGGAAATAAACACCTTGTCGCAAATCAACACCCTGTCGCAAATCAATACCTTTCTTAAATCAACACCTTGTTGCAAATCAACACCCTGTCAAAATTTGACACCCTTTCATAATTCAATACCCTGTCGCAAATCGACACTCTGTTCCAAATCAACACCCTGTCGCGAATCAATACCCCGTCGCCAATCCAGACCCTATTACAAATCAACACTGTGTCGCAACTCAACACCATGTCGCAAATCAACATCCTGTCGCAAATCAACACCTTGTCGCAAAACAACATCCTGTCGCAAACCAACACCCTGTCGCAAATCAACACCCTGTCGCAAATCAGCGCCCTGTCGCAAATCAACACCATGTCGCAAATCAACACCCTGTCACATATCAACACCCTGTCGCATTTTAACACCCTGTCGCAAATACAAATCCTGTCGCAAATCAACACCCTATCGCTAATGAACACCCTGTCGCAAATTAACACTCTGTCGCAAGTCAACACCTTGTCGCAGATCAGCATCCTGTCGCAAATCAACACCTTGTTTCAAATCAACACCCTGTCGCAAATCAACACCCAGTCGCAAATCAACACCCCATCGCAAGTCACCTGTCTGTTTCGAATCAACACCCTGTCGCAAATGAACACCTTGTTGCAAACAAACACCCTGTCGCAAATCAACACCCTGTTGCAAATCAATACCCTGTCGCAAATATACACCTGTCGCAAATCAACACCATGTCGTGAATCAAGGCGTTGTCATAAATCAACACCTTGTTGCAAATCAACACCCTATCGCGAATCAACACCCTGCTACAAATCAACACCCTGTCGCAAATCAACACCCTGTTGCAAATTAACACCCTGTCACAAATCAACACCCTGTCGCAAATCAACACCCTATCGCAAATCAACACCTTGTCGCAAATCAACACACTGTCACAAATCAACACCCTGTCGCAAATGAACAACCTGTCGCAAATTAACACCCTGTAAAAAATCAACACCCTGTCACAAATCAACACCCTGTCGCAACTCAATACCCTATTGCAAATCAACACCGTATCGCAAATCAACACCCTATCGTAAATCAACAATCTGTCGCAAATGAAAACCCCGTCGCAAATCAACACCTTGTCGCAAATCAACACATCACAAATCAACATCCAATCTCAAATCAACACCCTGTCGCAAATCAACACCTTGTTGCATTTCAACACCCTGTCGCAAATAACACCCTGTTGCAAATCAACACCCTGTCACAAATCAACACCCTGTCGCAAATCGACACCCTGTCGCAAATCTACACCCTGTCGCAAATCTACACCCCGTCACAAATCTTCACCCTGTCACTAATCAACACCCTGTCGCAAATCAACACCCTGTCGCAAATCAAGACCTTGTTGCAAATTAACACCCTGTCACAAAACAACATCCTGTCGCAAATCAACACCCTATCACAAATCAACACCCTGTTGCAAATCAACACCCTGCTCCAAATCAACACCCTCTCGGAAATGAACACCCTCTCGCAAATCAACACATTGTCGCAAATCAACACCTTGTCGCAAATCAACACCTTGTCTGGACGTGCTTAGCGGCCATGGGCGAGGCAGCAGTACCCCAGGGCTTGCAGATCCAACCGCAGAAGTGTCTTCTCATTCAAAAGTTGGAGGAGAGGGTCCCGTGAACACTAGTTGAGCTTCCATGTAGGGGTGACGGGGTTTTGGTGCTGGGCTGCCCAGTCGGCTCTGAGTCCTTTCAGGTGTTGTGGGCATACCGGTGACTTCAGGAGCAAGTGTGTGGCTTGGCACAAATGGGTAGGATGGAGGAGGTGCAGGCAGCGATGACACTCCTCTGCTTCTGTGTGGTGCCGCAAGTAGACTTCTAGGTGCGTGTACTACAACCCGAGGCACATTGGCTTGCGGTGCTGCGCCGATTTGACATGGAGGTGTGGGAGGTAGTGCTCCGGCTCCTCCAGGTCGTCAGGCACCTGCGGAGGGATCAACGAGCTTCAACCTAAAGATGCCAGCGCGTCAACGGGTCCAGCTCTCATTCACCTTTGGGGGGGTGGGGCTGCTGGGTCCCAGGGACTTGGCCCCTCTGGCCTACGCTTGCGCGACGGGATCTGTGCTTCAGGCCCTTTCTATGGAGTTTGGCCCCTTCCTCCCTACGGACCGTGAGCTTCACTTCCTTGCTCCAATGTGGGCTGAGGTGGTGTCGGCATTGCCCAGGCTGGTGCGCAAAGCATTGCCTTTAGTCGAGAGGACTTCCGCCTCCATACTCAGATGTGGCTCGAGTTGTCGGTNGGGGTGGGGCTGCTGGGTCCCAGGGACTTGGCCCCTCTGGCCTACGCTTGCGCGACGGGATCTGTGCTTCAGGCCCTTTCTATGGAGTTTGGCCCCTTCCTCCCTACGGACCGTGAGCTTCACTTCCTTGCTCCAATGTGGGCTGAGGTGGTGTCGGCATTGCCCAGGCTGGTGCGCAAAGCATTGCCTTTAGTCGAGAGGACTTCCGCCTCCATACTCAGATGTGGCTCGAGTTGTCGGTTCCCCACCTTGTTCTCGCCAAGATGGATAGTTTGGACCCAGCTGCTGTCGTCCGACGGCAGCGTTAGGGTGGCGCAAGTAGGGCGCAACTAGGATGTAACTAGGGTGCAACTAGGGCACAACTAGCACACAACGAGGGCGAAGCTAGTGCCAAACTGAGACGCAACCAGGACGCAACTTGGGCGCAACTAGGGTGCAAGTAGGGCGCAACTAGGGCACAAGCAGGGCGCAATTAGGGCACAATTAGGCACAACTAGGGTGCAACTAGGGTGCAACTAGGGTGTAGCTAGTTTCCAACTATGACGCAACTAGGGCGGAACTAGGGCGCAAGTAGGCCACAACTAGGGTGCAAGTAGGGCACAACTAGGGAGCAATAGGGTGCAAGTAGGACACGAGTAGGGTGTAACGAAGGCACAACTAGGGCGCAAGTAGGGCGCAAGTAGGGCGCAAGTAGGGCGCAAGTAGGGCGCAAGTAGGGCGCAAGTAGGGCGCAAGTAGGACGCAAGTAGGGCGCAACTAGGACGAAACCAGGGTGCAAGTGAGCGCAAGTAGGACGCAAGTAGGGCGCAACTAGGGCGCAACTATGATGCAACTAGGGTGCAAGCAGGGCACAACTAGGGCGCAACTAGGGTGCAACTAGGGCACAAGTAGTGCGCAACTAGGGCGCAACTTGGGCACAACAAGGACGTAACTAGGGTGCAACTAGAGCGTAGCTAGTGTCCAATTGAGGCGCAACTCGGACGTAACTGGGGTGCAAGTCCGGTGCAACTAGGGTTCAAGTAGGGCGCAAGTAGGGCGCAAGTAGGGCACAAGTAGGGCGGAAGTAGGGCGCAACCAGGGTGCAACTAGGGTGAAACTAGGGCGTAGCTAGTGCCAAATTGAGGCACAACTAGGGCACAACTAGGGCGCAAGTAGGGCGCAAATAGGGCGCACGTAGGGCGTAACTATGGCGTAAGTAGGGCGCAAATAGGGTGCAACTAGGGCGCAATTAGGGTGCAACTAGAGCACAAGTTGGATGCAAGTAGGGCGCAAGAAAGACACAAGTAGAGCGCATGTAGGGCGCAAGTCTATGTTGCCCTCAACTCTCGACCCTGCGTGCTGGGTGGAGGGTCGGCGTGTCGACCTCGACCTGGTGTCGAGGTCGGCCGACGCATCCCCCCCCCCTCCCGCCAATACTTAGCAAACTTGACTGTCGCGCTTTCTTCTGCAACGGACTTCAAAACCCATTTTTTTGCTGTTCCAGAGGCCCTACGAACTCCAAACGGTTCGCCAACAAACCTGGTCTGTCATTCCCTCCCGTTCTTCTTTTATTCTGTCAACCGCTAAATGGTGGACGCTTGACGGTAGAGGATGGACGGAAGAGGATGGACGGTAGATGATGGACGATAGAGGCTGGACTGCTGACCTTGGACAATAGACGCGCTAGGCGCTGGACAATAGACGCGCTAAACGCTGGACAGTAGACGCGCTAGACGCTAGACAGCAGATGCGCTAGACGCCAGACAGCGGACACGACGCCGGTAGACAGTAGACGAGGTGACGGTGGATGAAAAACGGTGGACAAAAGGTGCTGAACACGAGCGGCAATATTTTATCTGTCACACGTGGCGGCAGGGAGCCTGTCATGACCTGTCCTTTTTTTTTCGGGGTTGGGGACTTACACAGAAGCAAGATAGGCTATGGACCTGGTAAGAAGTGCAGTCAACAGATTAAAGACTGTGATGCTGTAAGTTACCCGAGGATTTAATGGAAACAAAATATGTGGGTGGATTTAAATCAGGAACATGAAACGTGACATGAATGCCATATTTCGGGTCAAATAGGGCGCAACTAGGGTGCAAGTAGGGCACAAGTAGGACACAAATAGGGCGCAACTATGGTACTAATAGGGCGTAGCTAGTGCCCAACTGAAGCGCAACTAGGGCGCAAGTAGGGTGCAAGTAGGACGCAAGTAGGGTGCAACTAGTGTGCAACTAGGGCGCAACTAGGGCGGAACTAGGGTGCAACTAGGGCGCAACTATGGCGCAACTAGGGTACAAGTAGGGTGCAACTAGGGTGCAACTAGGGCACAAGTAGGGCGCAAGTAAGACGCAACTAGGGTGCAACTATGGCACAACTAGGGCGTAGCTAGTGTCCAACTGAGGCGCAACGAGGGTGCAAGTACGGCACCAGTAGGGCGTAAGTGGGGTGCAATGAGGGTGCAAGAAGGGCACAACAAGGGCGCAACTAGGGCGCAACTATGACGCAACTAGAACGCAAGTAGGGCGCAACTAGGGTGCAGGAAGGGCGCAAGTAGGGCGCAAGCAGGGCACAACTAGGGCACAACTAAGGCGCAACTAGGGCACCACCAGGGCGCAAGTAGGCCGCAACTAGGGCGCAACTAGGGCGCAACTAGGGCGCAACTAGGGCGCAACTAGGGCGCAACTAGGGCGCAACTAGGGCGCAACTAGGGCGCAACTAGTGCGCAACGAGGGCGCAACGAGGGCGCAACGAGGGCGCAACTAGGGTGCAACTAGGGCGCAACTAGGGCGCAGCTAGGGTGCAACCAGGGCGCAAGTAGGGTGCAACTAGTTTGCAATTTGGGCGCAGCTAGGGCGCAACTTAGGGGCAACTTGGGCGCAAGTAGGGTGCAACTAGAGCGCAACTAGAGTGCAACCAGGAACCAACTAGGGCGCAAGTAGGGTACAACCACGGTGCAACTAGAGCGCAACTAGGGCACAACTAGGACGCAACTAGGGCGCAACTAGGGTGCAACTAGTGCGCAAGTTCGGCGCAACTATGGTGCAACTAAGGCACAATTACCGCGCAAGTAGGACGCAAGAAGGACGTAACTAGTGTGAAACTAGGGCACAACTAGGGCGTAGCTAGTGTCCAACGAAGGCACAACTAGGGCGCAACTAGGGCGCAACCCGGGCGCTACTAGGGTGCAACAAGGGTGCAATTAGGGCACAAGTAGGGCGCAAGTAGGGCGCAACTACAGCACAAGTGGGGCACAACTAGGGCGTAACAAGGGCGCAACTAGGGCGCAACTTGAGCGCAACGAGGGCGCAACAAGGGTGCAACAAGGGCGCAACAAGGGCGCAACAAGGGCGTAACTAGGGCACAACTAGGGCGAAACTAGGACGCAACTAGGACGCATCTAGGGCACAACTAGGGCGCAACTAGGGTGCAACTAGGGCGCATCTAGGGTGCAACTTGGGCACAACTAGGGCGCAACTGAGACGTAACTAAGGCGCAACTAAGGCGCAACTAAGGCGCAACTAGGGCGCAAGTAGGGCACAAGTAAAACGCAGCTAGGGCGCAACTAGGGTACAACTAGGGCGCAACTAGGGCACAACTAGGACGCAACTAGGGCGCAACTAGGACACAAATAGGGCACAACTAGGGCTCAGCTAGCGCGCAACTAGGGCGCAACTAGGGTGCAACTAGGGCGCAACAAAGGTGCAACTAGGGCGCGACTAGGGCGCGACTAGGGCGTGACTAGGGTGCGACTAGGGTGCGACTTGGGCGGAACTAGGGCGCAACTAGGGCGCAACTAAGGCGCAACTAGGGCACAAATAGGCCACAAGTAGGACGCAAATAGGGCGCAACTAGGGTACAACTAGGGCGTAGCTAGTCCCCAACTGATGCACAACTAGGGCGCAAGTAGCGTGCAAGTAGGACGCAAGTAGGTTACAACTTGTGCGCAACCAGGGTGCAACTAGGGCGCAACTAGGGCGCAACAAGGGCGCAACTAGGGCGCAACTAGGGTGCAAGTAGGGCGCCACTAGGGTGCAACTAGGGCGCAAGTAAGACGCAACTTGGGCGCAACTATGGCACAATTAGGACGTAGCTAGTGCCCAACTGAGGCGCAACTAGGGCGCAAGTAGGGCGCCAAAAGGGTGTAAGTAGGGTGCAATAAGGGCACAAAAAGGACGCAACTAGGGCGCAACTAGGGTGCTACTAAGACGCAACTAGGGTGCAAGCAATGTTTACTTTGTTGTCCGTTGTAGGGTCACTACAACGGCAACGAAACCGCGGTCCACATCGATGTAACATCGATGTGGATGTGGGGGCATGGGGCAACCGGAGACCACCCTGAACACAGTCTGGGTCTGGGGGACATGCGGAAGGCCAGGACTCGCTATTTTCTCGAGACCGTCATTTCGACCCTCAGCACCCTTTTTTTTGTTTCGTACATGCATCGACTTAGACTACACGTGTGGATGTTAGCCAACTCACCTATGCCATATCCCCATGCATGCATATTATCTGACAGCAGGGTCCAAGCTGGACCCTGCTACTACGGCATTGGATCATGGTGCTGCCACCTCATACATTGTGAACGACGCTTCAATTGCCACACAACAAAAAAATCCAGACATGCTGTCCGAGGATGATGTTTGACCCCTCCCCATCTCTGACACTGAGGTCGTTAATGGGGTCCTTCCCCCCTATCCGCTACCGGCTGATGACTGCGCACTTGACGATATCAAGTTTGCACTCACAATCCGCTGGCTTGTTGCCTGTCGAGTCGAGACACTTGGTCTCGACCCGAGCCAGCGACCATGGCCAGCACTCATGGCTCGCGGGCCACCTCCTCGTCAGGAACACCGTCTGCAGCTCCGACATCAGGTGTCTCTGACGCCTTCGACAACAGCCGCTGGAATCCTCCTCGCCGCTGCCGCCTCACCGGAGACTTCCTCACAGAAGAGCTTTCGCGCCACGTCAAGAAATGGCCGACCCCCACCAAGAAAGCTGGATTTCGTTGCGCCAGGTGTGCCAAGATTAGCTCTAGCACATGCGACAGGATTGGAGGGAATTTTGGAGAGTCGAACGGCAACATCAAGACCTGCCCCTATCCACCCCCAACCGCACAAGATGCGCTGGGGCTTGACCGTGCAGACCTGCCTCCCGCCGGATGGAAACCGCACAACGTCAACCTTTACAAGGGCATGGGCGAGGAGTGGGGTACAACTGATCTCCCAGTTCCATGGATCAAACTGTGGGAGAAGAGGCAGCGCGAACATGAGGCAACGGTTAATGGGTTCACACTTCTTGAAGACAGTGACGATGAGGAGCAGCATGAAGACCGGCAGCAGAAGCAGCAGCGACAGCAGCAGCAGCAAGTTTTTCGTGCCTCTCCTTCCACCCATCTGGAGGGGCAAGTGCCACTGTTCGACGTCAGCCGTGCCTCCTCTTTCTGGCAGACCACTCTGGACCAGCACGTGGAGCGCAAGGCGAATCAGAAGTGCCAGCTCTCGATCGTCAAGCTGATGGCCATATCGGCCCTCCCGATCTCCTTCTGCAGAGAGCCGTGCATCATGGATGTTGTGAAAGCTGCACGCAAGACCACAAACAGTGTCCGCCTCCCTAGCAGGACTACAGTCGTCAAGGAGCTACTCCCGGCCTTGGACAGAGAGCTAGCGCAGTTGGACATCCCACTCAAGCAGGCATGGGACATCTACGGCACCAGTCTTGCCGTGGATGAGTGGAGTGACCAGCAGATCCGCCCAATCTACAACGCAATGGCAGTAAACGCGCAGGGCTCCGTGTACGTTTTCAACAGAGACCCAAGCGGCATGACCAGGAACGCCGAGTACACAGCCAGCGTCATCGAGGCAGCCACCGAAGAGGTGGGCGTATCGAGGGTCATTTCTGTCATCTGTGACAACACCAGTACTAACAAGCGTGCCTTTGGTGACCTGGGAGCAAAGTACCCAAGCATATTTTGGCAGGGCTGCTGTGCCCACAACATAGACCTGGTGATGAAGGATGTTGCAAAATGTGCATGGGGGGCTGGAGTTATTGCAAGGTGTGAGAAAGTGGTCTCATTCTTCAGGAACAACGAGATGCCCCGATCGTGGCTGAAGGCCAGGACCAATGGGAAGGTCCTGGTCCCACCATGTGACACTCGCTTTGCTTCAATGTTCACCATGGCTGAGAGAATGTTAGACCAGAAAGAGAACTTGGAGACGTTGGTGGACTCTGACTTGTGGAAGCAGCTCGGTAGCAAGAGGGACAGTGGGTACAAGGCCCGTAAGAAGGAGGTTCGCCGCATTGTGAGGCGTGGAGTGTTTTGGCTGCAGGTGCGCCAGCTCAAGGACCTCTTGGAGCCTGTTGTGCGGGCACTGAGGGTGGCTGACAGCCCGGGTGGGGGAGCAGGTGAGATTTACGAGGCCCTGTTGGACTGCTGTGAGGAGTTGGCTGCACTGGCTAAGAAAAAGGGGAAAAAGGCAGCAAAAGTTGCAAAGGTGCATGTGGATTATGTGCTGGGCCGCCTGAACCACCGTTGGTCCACCAACATGGCATGTCCACTGTATGCTGCTGCCAGACGTGTTCATCCAGAACACTTTGGCAACAACCTGTCCGCGGACTATGTGGCACTACAGGCCTGGCAGTCTGTGGCTGATGCTCTGGTTCCTGAGGACAAGCATGATCAGCGGATGAAGGAGATTTCTGCATTTCAGAGGCCTCAAGTCATGATTGATGTCGACCCAAACGTCTCTGTCACAAAGAATGCCAAGGCAGTTGCTGCTGTTGCAAAAGTCAAGTGCCGCACCATGAGTGCAGTTGAATGGCATGTCAATTTCACTGCCTACCTTCCTGTTCTCCGTGACCTTGCACTAAAACTGTTGTCTCAGCCTTTCTCGTCCTCTGAATGTGAAAGGACATTCTCTACTCACGAGCTCGTCCACACTGCTAGGAGGAACCGCCTGCTTGTGTCGACATTGGAGCTGCTCGTGAGGTGCAACGTGAGGCTTCGCAAACACTATGGCCGCAATGGCAGGCATTCAGCAGAGCAGCTCATCAGGCCGGTGAACGCAGAGGAAGGGGATGCAAGCGAGCACGATGGGGACATAGTGGAAGAGGGAGATGAGGTGGAGCAGGGTGATGGTACCAGTGATGACAGTAGTGGTGACGAGGGACAGGAGGAGGAGGAGGAGTCCACATTTGATGATGAGGTGGTGGAGGTGGAGGCACACATCCGTAGCATGGGAGATTCCCCGGGCCTGCCACATGCCCGCCGTGTTCGCATCCGGGAGAAAGTTTACGCCGCAATTGCATCAGTGCCTACTGAGCAAGGTGGTGGGACTGAGGCAGGGGGAGAGGGTGGTGCAGAAGCCGATAATGATGAGAACCCAAGTGACAGACCCACCTCACCTACAACAGCAGCAGGATGTAGCAGTGGGACCAAGCGTTCAACAACAACAGCAGGAGTTGGCAATGCAGCTGCTGGATCTAGCCAGAAGCGTCCTGCCCGTGGCAAAAAGTAGTTGGACCGTGATTAGGTCATTGTCCATTTCCTAGTGCCTACAACTTTCTGACGTGTGTTCTCAATGGAGTTTTTTCTATCAACAGTTTGCTCTGTTCCATACCTTGCGTGCAATGTGCAATGCTGAGGTGCAATGTTCAGTGTTTTGGGTCCAAAGTCACATGATGATGTGCAAAACTCAGTAACCATGGGT
>SZWC01005551.1:130181-141155 GCA_023375785.1 Penium margaritaceum
TGTGATCCGGCTTTGGTTTCTGTGACCCAGCTTTCGTTTCTGTGACCCGGCTTTGGTTTCGGTGACCCAGTTTTGGTTTTTGGGGCTTTGATTTGGTTTCTGTGACCCGGTTTTGGTTTCTGTGACCCGGCTTTGATTTCTGTGACCCGGCTTTGGTCTCTGCCACCTGACTTTGGTTTCTATGACCCTGCTTGGTTTCTGTGACCCGGTTTTGGTTTATGCGACCTGACTTTGATTTCTGTGACCTGGCTTTGGTTCGTGTGACCCGACTTTGGTCTCAGTGACCCGGCTTTGGGTTCTGTGACCCGGCTTTGGTTTATGTGACCCGGCTTTGGTTTCTATGTCCCGGCTTTGGTTTCTGTGACCCGGCTTTTGTTTAAGTGACCCGGCTTGGTTTCTGTGACCCGACTTTGGGTTTGTGACCCGGCTTTGGTTGTTGTGACCCGGCTTTTGTTTCTATGACCCTGCTTTGGTTTCTCTGACCCAGCTTTGGTTTATGTGACCCGGCTTTGGTTTTTGTGACCCGGCTTTGGTTTCCGTGACCCAGCTTTGGTTTATCTGACCCAACTTTGGCTTCTTTTGCCCAGCTTTGGTTTCTGTGTACCGGCTTTGGTTTACCCAGCTTTGGTCTCTTTGACCCGGCTTTGGTATCTGTGACCCGTCTTTGGTTTATATGACCCGGCTTTCGTTTCTGTGAACCGGCTTTGGTTTTTGTGACCCGGCTTTGGTTTATGTGACCCAGCTTTGGTTTCCGTGACCCGGTTTTGGTTTATGTGACCCCGCTTTGCTTTCTGTGACTCGGTGTTGGTTTATGTGACCCGTCTTTGGTTTCTGTGACCCCACTTTGGTTAATGGGACCGTTTTTGGTTCCTGTGACCCGGCTTTGGTTTCTGTGACCCGGCTTTGGTTTCTGTGACCCGGCTTTGGCTTATGTGACCCGGCTTTCTGTGACCCGGCTATGGTTTCTGTGACCCCGCTTTGGTTTCTCTGACCCGGCTTTGGTTTGTGTGGCCCGGCTTTGGTTTCTGTGACCCGGCTTTGGTTCTTGTGACCCGGCTTTGGTTTCTGTGACCCGGCTTTGGCTTATGTGACCCGGCTTTCTGTGACCCGGCTATGGTTTCTGTGACCCCGCTTTGGTTTCTCTGACCCGGCTTTGGTTTGTGTGGCCCGGCTTTGGTTTCTGTGACCCGGCTTTGGTTCTTGTGACCCGGCTTTGGTTTCTGTGACCCGGCTTTGGCTTATGTGACCCGGCTTTCTGTGACCCGGCTATGGTTTCTGTGACCCCGCTTTGGTTTCTCTGACCCGGCTTTGGTTTGTGTGGCCCGGCTTTGGTTTCTGTGACCCGGCTTTGGTTCTTGTGACCCGGCTTTGGTTTCTGTGACCCGGCTTTGGCTTATGTGACCCGGCTTTCTGTGACCCGGCTATGGTTTCTGTGACCCCGCTTTGGTTTCTCTGACCCGGCTTTGGTTTGTGTGGCCCGGCTTTGGTTTCTGTGACCCGGCTTTGGTTCTTGTGACCCGGCTTTGGTTTCTGTGACCCGGCTTTGGCTTATGTGACCCGGCTTTCTGTGACCCGGCTATGGTTTCTGTGACCCCGCTTTGGTTTCTCTGACCCGGCTTTGGTTTGTGTGGCCCGGCTTTGGTTTCTGTGACCCGGCTTTGGTTCTTGTGACCCGGCTTTGGTTTCTGTGACCCGGCTTTGGCTTATGTGACCCGGCTTTCTGTGACCCGGCTATGGTTTCTGTGACCCCGCTTTGGTTTCTCTGACCCGGCTTTGGTTTGTGTGGCCCGGCTTTGGTTTCTGTGACCCGGCTTTGGTTCTTGTGACCCGGCTTTGGTTTCTGTGACCCGGCTTTGGCTTATGTGACCCGGCTTTCTGTGACCCGGCTATGGTTTCTGTGACCCCGCTTTGGTTTCTCTGACCCGGCTTTGGTTTGTGTGGCCCGGCTTTGGTTTCTGTGACCCGGCTTTGGTTCTTGTGACCCGGCTTTGGTTTCTGTGACCCGGCTTTGGCTTATGTGACCCGGCTTTCTGTGACCCGGCTATGGTTTCTGTGACCCCGCTTTGGTTTCTCTGACCCGGCTTTGGTTTGTGTGGCCCGGCTTTGGTTTCTGTGACCCGGCTTTGGTTCTTGTGACCCGGCTTTGGTTTCTGTGACCCGGCTTTGGCTTATGTGACCCGGCTTTCTGTGACCCGGCTATGGTTTCTGTGACCCCGCTTTGGTTTCTCTGACCCGGCTTTGGTTTGTGTGGCCCGGCTTTGGTTTCTGTGACCCGGCTTTGGTTCTTGTGACCCGGCTTTGGTTTCTGTGACCCGGCTTTGGCTTATGTGACCCGGCTTTCTGTGACCCGGCTATGGTTTCTGTGACCCCGCTTTGGTTTCTCTGACCCGGCTTTGGTTTGTGTGGCCCGGCTTTGGTTTCTGTGACCCGGCTTTGGTTCTTGTGACCCGGCTTTGGTTTCTGTGACCCGGCTTTGGCTTATGTGACCCGGCTTTCTGTGACCCGGCTATGGTTTCTGTGACCCCGCTTTGGTTTCTCTGACCCGGCTTTGGTTTGTGTGGCCCGGCTTTGGTTTCTGTGACCCGGCTTTGGTTCTTGTGACCCGGCTTTGGTTTCTGTGACCCGGCTTTGGCTTATGTGACCCGGCTTTCTGTGACCCGGCTATGGTTTCTGTGACCCCGCTTTGGTTTCTCTGACCCGGCTTTGGTTTGTGTGGCCCGGCTTTGGTTTCTGTGACCCGGCTTTGGTTCTTGTGACCCGGCTTTGGTTTCTGTGACCCGGCTTTGGCTTATGTGACCCGGCTTTCTGTGACCCGGCTATGGTTTCTGTGACCCCGCTTTGGTTTCTCTGACCCGGCTTTGGTTTGTGTGGCCCGGCTTTGGTTTCTGTGACCCGGCTTTGGTTCTTGTGACCCGGCTTTGGTTTCTGTGACCCGGCTTTGGCTTATGTGACCCGGCTTTCTGTGACCCGGCTATGGTTTCTGTGACCCCGCTTTGGTTTCTCTGACCCGGCTTTGGTTTGTGTGGCCCGGCTTTGGTTTCTGTGACCCGGCTTTGGTTCTTGTGACCCGGCTTTGGTTTCTGTGACCCGGCTTTGGCTTATGTGACCCGGCTTTCTGTGACCCGGCTATGGTTTCTGTGACCCCGCTTTGGTTTCTCTGACCCGGCTTTGGTTTGTGTGGCCCGGCTTTGGTTTCTGTGACCCGGCTTTGGTTCTTGTGACCCGGCTTTGGTTTCTGTGACCCGGCTTTGGCTTATGTGACCCGGCTTTCTGTGACCCGGCTATGGTTTCTGTGACCCCGCTTTGGTTTCTCTGACCCGGCTTTGGTTTGTGTGGCCCGGCTTTGGTTTCTGTGACCCGGCTTTGGTTCTTGTGACCCGGCTTTGGTTTCTGTGACCCGGCTTTGGCTTATGTGACCCGGCTTTCTGTGACCCGGCTATGGTTTCTGTGACCCCGCTTTGGTTTCTCTGACCCGGCTTTGGTTTGTGTGGCCCGGCTTTGGTTTCTGTGACCCGGCTTTGGTTCTTGTGACCCGGCTTTGGTTTCTGTGACCCGGCTTTGGCTTATGTGACCCGGCTTTCTGTGACCCGGCTATGGTTTCTGTGACCCCGCTTTGGTTTCTCTGACCCGGCTTTGGTTTGTGTGGCCCGGCTTTGGTTTCTGTGACCCGGCTTTGGTTCTTGTGACCCGGCTTTGGTTTCTGTGACCCGGCTTTGGCTTATGTGACCCGGCTTTCTGTGACCCGGCTATGGTTTCTGTGACCCCGCTTTGGTTTCTCTGACCCGGCTTTGGTTTGTGTGGCCCGGCTTTGGTTTCTGTGACCCGGCTTTGGTTCTTGTGACCCGGCTTTGGTTTCTGTGACCCGGCTTTGGCTTATGTGACCCGGCTTTCTGTGACCCGGCTATGGTTTCTGTGACCCCGCTTTGGTTTCTCTGACCCGGCTTTGGTTTGTGTGGCCCGGCTTTGGTTTCTGTGACCCGGCTTTGGTTCTTGTGACCCGGCTTTGGTTTCTGTGACCCGGCTTTGGCTTATGTGACCCGGCTTTCTGTGACCCGGCTATGGTTTCTGTGACCCCGCTTTGGTTTCTCTGACCCGGCTTTGGTTTGTGTGGCCCGGCTTTGGTTTCTGTGACCCGGCTTTGGTTCTTGTGACCCGGCTTTGGTTTCTGTGACCCGGCTTTGGCTTATGTGACCCGGCTTTCTGTGACCCGGCTATGGTTTCTGTGACCCCGCTTTGGTTTCTCTGACCCGGCTTTGGTTTGTGTGGCCCGGCTTTGGTTTCTGTGACCCGGCTTTGGTTCTTGTGACCCGGCTTTGGTTTCTGTGACCCGGCTTTGGCTTATGTGACCCGGCTTTCTGTGACCCGGCTATGGTTTCTGTGACCCCGCTTTGGTTTCTCTGACCCGGCTTTGGTTTGTGTGGCCCGGCTTTGGTTTCTGTGACCCGGCTTTGGTTCTTGTGACCCGGCTTTGGTTTCTGTGACCCGGCTTTGGCTTATGTGACCCGGCTTTCTGTGACCCGGCTATGGTTTCTGTGACCCCGCTTTGGTTTCTCTGACCCGGCTTTGGTTTGTGTGGCCCGGCTTTGGTTTCTGTGACCCGGCTTTGGTTCTTGTGACCCAGCTTTGGTTTCTGTGACTTGGCTCTGGTTTATGTGACCCGGCTTTGGTTTCTATGACCAGGCTTTGGTTTCTGTGACCCGGCTTTGGTTGCTGTGACCCGGCTTTGGTTTCTGTGACTCGGCTTTGGTTTTTGTGACCCGGCTTTTGTTTCTGTGACCTGGTTTTGGTTTTTGTGACCTGGCTTTGGTTTCTGTGACCCGGCTTTGGTGTGTGTGACCCGGCTTTGGTTTCTGTAATCCAGCTTTGGTGTCTGTGACCCGGCTTTGGTTTATGTGACCCGACTTTGATATCTGTGACCTGGCTTTGATTTATGTGATCCGGGTTTGGTTTCTGTGACCTGTTTTTTGGTTTATGTGGCCCGGCTTTGGTTTTTGTGACCCAGCTTTGGTTTCTGTGACCCGGCTTTGGTTTATGTGAATTGGCTTTGGATTATGTGACCCGGCTTTAGTTTATAAGACCTGGCTTTTGGTTTATGTGGCTCGGCTTTGGTTTCTGTGACCCAGCTTTGGTTTCAGTGATCCGGCATTGTATTCTTTCATCCGGCTTTGGTTTCTCTGACCCGGCTTTGGTTTTTGTGACCCAGCTTTGGTTTCTGTGACCTGGCTTTGGGTTGCTGTGACCCGGCTCTAGATTATGTGACTCGGCTTTGGTTTCTATGACTTGGCTTTGGTTTCTGTGACATGGCTTTGGTATTTGTGACCTGGTTCTGGTTTCTGTGATCCGGCTTTGGTTTCTGTCACCTGGCTTTGGTTTATGTGACCCGGCTTGGTTTCAGTGACCCGGCTTTGGTTTCCGTGACCCAGCTTTCGTTTATGTGACACGGCTTTGGTTTTTGTGACCCGGCTTTGGTTTCTGTGACCCGGCTTTGGTTTCTGTGACGGAGCTCCAATTTCTGTGACCCAGCTTTGGTTTCTGTGACCCGGCTTTGGTTTCTCTGAACGTGCTTTGGTTTCTGTGACCCGGCTTTGGTTTCTCTGAACGTGCTTTGGTTTCTGTGACCCGGCTTTGGTTTCTGTGACCCGTCTTTTGTTTCTGTGACCCGGCTTTGGTTTTTGTGACCCGACTTTGGTTCTGTTACCCGGCTTTTGTTTCTGTGATCCGGCTTTGGTTTCTGTGACCCGGCTTTGGTTTCTCTGAACGTGCTTTGGTTTCTGTGACCCTGCTTTGGTTTCAGTGACCCGGCTTTGGTTTCTGTGACCCGGTCTTGGTCTCTGTGACCCAGCTCTGGTTTCTGTGACACGGCTCTGGTTTTTGTGACCCGACTATGGTTTCTGTGACCCAAATTTGGTTTCTATGACCCGAGTTTGGTTTCTGTTTTGGATTTGGTTTATTTGATCCAGCTTTGGTTTCTCTGACCCGGCTTTGGTTTCTGTGACCCGGCTTTGGTTTCTGTGCCCCCGCTTTGGTTTCTGTGACCTAGCGTTTGTTTCTGTGACCAAGCTTTGGTTCTGTGACCTGGCTTTGGCTGTTACGACCCGGCTTTGGTTTCTATGATCCGGCTTTGGATTGTGTGAACCGGCTTTGGTTTCTGTGACCGGGCTTTGGTTCGTTGACCCGGCTTTGGTGTCCTTGACCCGGCTTTGGTTTTTGTGACCCGGCTTTGGTTTCTGTGACTTGGCTTTGTTTTATGTGACCCGGCTTTGGTTTTTGTGACCCGGTTTTGGTTTTTATGACCCGGGTTTGGTTTCTGTGACCCGCATTTGGTTTTTGTGACCCGGCTTTGGTGTCTGTGACCCGGCTTTGGTTTATATGACATGACTTTGGTATCTGTGACCGGGCTTTGGTTTATGTGACCCGGTTTTGGTGTATGTGACCCGGATTTGGTTTATGTGGCCCGGCTTTGGTTTCTGTGACCCAGTTTTGGTTTCTGTGACCCGGGTTTGGTTTCTATGACTTGGCTTTGGTTTTTGTGACCCGGCTTTGGGTTGAAAGACCCGGCTTTTAGTCTTTGTGACCCAGCTTTGGTTTCTGTGACCCGGCTTTGGTTTCACTGACCCGGCATTGGATTCTGTGACCCGGCTTTGATTTCTCTGACCCGGCTTTGGTTTTTGTGACCCAGTTTTGGTTTCTGTGACCTAACTTTGGTTTGCTGTGACCCGGCTCTGGATTCTGTGACTTGGCTTTGGTTTCTATGACTTGGCTTTGGTTTATGTGACATGGCTTTGGTTATTCTGACTTGGTTCTGGTTTTTGCGATCTGGGTTTGGTTTCTGTCACCTGGCTTTGGATTTTGTGACCCGGGTTTGGTTTCAGTGACCCGGCTTTGGTTTCTCTCACCCGACTTTGGTTTGTGTGACCGGTTTTGGTTTTTGTGACCCGGCTTTTGTTTATGTGACCTGGCTTTGGTTTCTGTGACCCGGTTTTGGTTTATGTGACCCGCCTTTGGTTTCTGTGCTCCCGCTTTGGTTTCTGTGACCTAGCTTTTGTTTCTGTGACCCGGCTTTGGTTCTGTGACCTGGCTTTGGTTGCTGTGACCCGGCTTTGGTTTCTATGATCCGGCTTTGGATTTTGTGACCCGGCTTTGGTTTGTGACACCCGGCTTTGCTTTCTATGACCGGGCTTTGGTTTCTGTGACTTGGCTTTGGAATTTGTGACCCGGCTTTGGTTTTAGTGACCCAGCTTTGGTATCTCTGACCCAGCTTTGGTTTCTGTGACCGGCTTTGGTTTCTATGACCCGGCTTTGGTTTCTGTGACCCTGCTTTGGTTTATGCGACCCGGCTTTGGTTTCTGTGACCTGGCTTTGGCTTCTGCGAACCAGCTTTCTGTGACCCGGCTATGGTTTCTGTGACCCGGCTTTGGTTTCTGTAACCCGGCTTTGGTTTTTGTGACCCGGCTTTGGTTTATGTCGCCCGACTTTAATTTCCGTGACCAAACTTTGGTTTCTGTGACCCGACTTTTGTTTCTGTGACCCTACTTTGGTTTATGTGATCCGGTTTTAGTTTCTGTGACCCGACTTTGGTTTCTGTTACCTGGCTTTGGTTTCTATGACCCAGCTTTGGTTTATATGACCCAGCTTTGGTTTCTGTGACCCTGCTTTGGTTTCTGTGTCCCGGCTTTGGTTTCTGTGACCCGGCTTTGGGTTCTGTGACCCGGCTCTGGTTTCTGTGATACGGCTCTGGTTTATGTGACCCAGCACTGGTTTCTGTGACCCAAATTTGGTATCTGTGACCCGGCTTTGGTTTATGTGACCCGGCTTTGGTTTCTCTGACCCGGCTTTGGTTTCTCTGACCCAGCTTTGGCTTGTATGACCCGGCTTTGGTTTTGTGAACCGGCTTTGGTTTTTGTGTCCCGGCTTTGGTTTCTATGACCCGGCTTTGGTTTATGTGACCCAGCTTTGGTTTCTGTGACCCCGCTTTCGTTTCTGTGACCTAGCTTTGGTTTCTGTGACCCGGCTTTTGTTCTGTGACCTGGCTTTGGTTGCAATGACCCGGCTTTGGTTTCTATGATCCGGCTTTGGATTCTGTGACCCAGCTTTGGTTTCTGTGACCCGGCTTTGGTTTCTATGACTGGGCTTTGGTTTTTGTGCTCCTGCTTTGGTTCATTGACCCGGCTTTGGGTTCTGTGACCCGGCGTTGGTTTTTGTGACCCGGCTTTGGTTTCTGTGACCTGGCTTTGGTTTCAATGACCCGGCTTTGGTTTCTATGATCCGGCTTTGGTTTCTGTGACCCAGCTTTGGTTTATGTGACCCGACTTTGGTTTCTGTGACCCAGCTTTGGTTTCTGTGACCCGGCTTTGGTTTTTGTGACCCAGTTTTCGTTTCTCTGTCCTGGCTTTGGTTTGTGTGACCCGGCTTTGGTTTGTGTGACCCAGCTTTGCTTTCTGTGACCCGGCTTTGTTTTCTGTGACTCGGCTTTTGTTTCTCTGACCCGGCTTTGGTTTCAGTGACCCGGCTTTGGTTCATGTGACCCGGCTTTGGTTTCTGTGACCTGGCTTTGGTTTCAATGACCCTGCTTTGGTCTCTGTGACCCTGCTTCGATTTCTGTGACCCGGCTTTGGTTTTTGTGACCCGGCTTTAGTTTCTTTGACCCGGCTTTGGTTACTATGACCCAACTTTGGCAACTGTGATCCGGTTCGGTTTCTGTGACCCGGCTTTGGTTTCGGTGACCCGGCTTTGGTTTTTGTGGCCAGACATTGGTTTCTGTAACCCGGCTTTGGTTTCTGTGACCTGGCTTTGGTTTCTATGACCCGGCTTTGGTTTCTGTGACCCTGCTTTGGTGTCTGTGACCCGGCTTTGGTTTTTGTGACCCGGCTTTGGTTTCTGTGACCCGGCTCTGGTTTCTGTGACACGGCTCTGGTTTGTGTGACCCGGCTCTGGTTTCTGTGACCCGGCTTTGGTTTCTGTGACCCGGCTCTGGTTTCTGTGACACGGCTCTGGTTTGTGTGACCCGGCTCTGGTTTCTGTGACCCAAATGTGGTGTCTGTGACCCGGCTTTGGTTTTTGTGACCCGGCTTTGTTTTATCTGACCCAACTTTGGGTTCTTTGACCTGGCTTTTGTTTGTATGACCCGGGTCTGGTTTTGTGACCCGCTTTTGGTTTTTGTGTCCCGGCTTTGGTTTCTGTGACCTAGCTTTGGTTTCTTTGACATAGCTTTGGTTTCTGTGACATGGCTTTTGTTCTGTGACCTGGCTTTGGTTGCTGTGACCCGGCTTTGGTTTCTTTGATCTGGCTTTGGATTCTGTGACCCGGCTTCTGTTTCTGTGACCTGGCTTTGGTTTATATGACCGGGCTTAGGTTTCTGTGCTCCGGCTTTGGTTCGCTGACCCGGCTTTGGTTTTTGTGACCCGGCTTTGGTTTTGTGACCCGGCTTTGGGTTCTATGACCCGGCTTTGGTTTATGTGACCCGGCTTTGGCTTCTGTGACTTGGCTTCGGTTTCTCTGACCCAGCTTTGGTTTCTGTCCCGACTTTGGTTTCTGTGACCCGGCTTTGGTTTCTGTGACCCGGCTTTGGTTTCTTTGATCCAACTTTTGTTTCTCCGACCTGGCTTTGGTTTGTGTGAGCCGGTTTGGTTTGTGTGACCCGGCTTTGCTTATTGTGACCCGGCTTTGTTTTATGTGACTCGGCTTTTGTTTATGTGACCCGGCTTTGGTTTTTGTGACCCGGCTTTGGTTGATGTGACCCGGCTTTGTTTTATGTGACTCGGCTTTTGTTTATGTGACCCGGCTTTGGTTTTTGTGACCCGGCTTTGGTTGATGTGACCCGGCTTTGGTTTCTATGACCTGGTTTTGGTTTCAATGACCCGTCTTTGGTCTCTGTGACTCGGCTTTGAGTTATGTAACCCAGCTTTGGTTGTTGTGACCCGGCTATAGATTATGTGACCGGGCTTTGGTTACTGTGACCTAGCTTTGGTAGCTGTGATCCGGCTTCGATTTCTGTGACCCGGCTTTGCTTTCGGTGACCCGGCTTTGGTTTTTGTGGCCAGGCTTTGGTTTCTTTAACCCGGCTTTGGTTTTTGGGATACGGCTTTGGTTTCTGTGACTTGGCTTTGGTTTATGCGACCCGGCTTTGGTTTCTGTGACCCGGCTTTGGTTTATGTGACCCGGCTTTGGTTTATGTGACCCGGCTTTGGTTTTTGTCAACCGGCTTTGGTTTCTGTGACCCGGCTTTGGTTTTTGGGACCAGGCTTTGGTTTCCGTGACCCGGCTTTGGTTTATTTGACCCGGCTTTGGTTTCTTTGACCCGGCTTTGGTATCTGTGGCCCGACTTTCGTTTCTGTGACCCAGCTTTGGTTTTGTGTGACCCGGCTTTGGTGTATGTGGACTGGCTTTGGTTTCTATGTACCGGCTTTGGTTTATGTGACTTCGCTTTGGTTTCTGCGACCTTGCTTTGATTTCTAAGACCCAGCTTTTAGTTTCTATGACCCGTGTTTACATGAAATCTGCCGCGCACGCAAATCTTCCGCGAGGGAGACCGAGTCATGGACTTCCGCGATGAAGTTGAGGCGAGTGAGGGGTGTTCTTTGGGCAAGAGGAGAGAGTCACAGTTGATCCTCATGGTGGAGGGGCGGAATCGGCATCTTTATGGGCTTGTGTGGGGCCGTTTATGGGTGTGGGGAAGGCTGGAATTGTGCCTGGTGGTAGACCCGCGGAATTGGGTGTCCAGTAACGATGGCTTCATATTTGGGGTTTCGCGGAAGGGGCAAAACGAGGGCAGGGGGTGTGTCTGCGGATTAGGCATATTGGGAAGGGAAATTGGGTGACTTTGGGGTCCGCGGAAGGCCTCAAAACATGGTGCAAGGTTCAGCCGCGGATTTGGGTTGTTTGGGATGCTACCGGAGCAAGTTTTGGGGGCGCGGAGGGTGTAAGAAAGTTCCATGATGGTCAGGAGCGGAATGGGCATGTTTGGGAGAGTGTTTT
>SZWC01005551.1:141579-152629 GCA_023375785.1 Penium margaritaceum
GCCAAATCCGCGGAAGAGGGGCTGCAGAAGTGGGCCATGTGTGTATCCGCGGAATTGCCATGTCAGGGACACTAGGGGGAAGCCAAATCCGCGGAATAGGGGTGTTCCGGGAGGGGGTGATGGAGTTCCGCGGAATTGCCATGTCAGAGGGGTGATGTGAAAGGAGGAAAGACCACTTGTGGGTGATCAATTGTGACATTGTGTCCTGGTGAATGTGGAATGAAGTCTTATGGTGTGCGGAAGGAGGAGATGTGCGGAGGATAACATGGAAGGCGCGGAAGTGAAGTGACATCGCGGAACAATGACGAGCGCGGCAAAAAAATGGCCAACACTGTTTATGGTGCGGTGAGCGTGGACAGCCCTCGCCCTCTGCCTGGCGGGACTGCACGCAGCCTTCGGTTCAGTCCGCTGTCCCCTCCTTGGAGTCACTACCTCCCCGAGACGCTGTGACACAGTGGCGCTGAGGCGCGGAGTCAGCATGGGGCTGAAGAGCTTGTGACGTGGGAGGTGCAGAACCCACGGGGACAGGAGTGCCCACACCGCAGGATAGCCGCGGGGTGAGGCACGAGACCCGCACCGTGCTGGATGCACCTCACCGTGTGTGCCCGGCGAATGGGCGGAGATTGGTGTGTGCAAGAGTGTGTGTGACGAGGAGGTGCAGAACCCACGGGGGCGGGAGTGCCCACACCGCGGGATAGCCGCGGGGTGAAGCATGAGACCCACACCGTGCTGGATGCACCTCACCGCGTGTGCCCGGAGAATGGGCGGAGATTGGTGTGTGCAAGAGTGTGTGTGTGACGGGGAGGTGCAGAACCCACGGGGGCGGGAGTGCCCACACCGCGGGATACCCGCGGGGTGAAGCATGAGACCTGTCCCGTGCTGGATGCACCTCACCGCGTGTGCCCGAGAACATGGGCGGAGCCGGTGAGGCGCGGGGGTGCAGAACCCATGGGGGCGGGAATGCCTGGACCGCGGAGGAGCCGCGAGGTGAGGCATGAGACCAGCCCCCTGCTGGATGCACGGGGGAGGGAGTGCCTGGACCGCGGAAGGGCCGCGAGGTGAGGCACCCGCACCGTGCTGGATGCACCCCACCGCGTATGCCCGGAAATTGGGCGGAGTGTGCTGTGTGTCAGCGTGGCCGTATTGCAAGAGGAGAGGCTCACGGAGGAGAAGAGCTCGGAGACCTCGCTTGAGGAAAGGAGGGTGGGGCAACACTGTTTACATGAAATCTGCCGCGCACGCAAATCTTCCGCGATGGAGACCGAGTCATGGACTTCCGCGATGAAGTTGAGGCGAGTGAGGGGTGTTCTTTGGGCAAGAGGAGAGAGTCACAGTTGATCCTCATGGTGGAGGGGCGGAATGGGCATCTTTATGGGCTTGTGTGGGGCCGTTTATGGGTGTGGGGAAGGCTGGAATTGTGCCTGGTGGTAGACCCGCGGAATTGGGTGTCCAGTAACGATGGCTTCATATTTGGGGTTTCGCGGAAGGGGCAAAACGAGGGCAGGGGGTGTGTCTGCGGATTAGGCATATTGGGAAGGGAAATTGGGTGACTTTGGGGTCCGCGGAAGGCCTCAAAACATGGTGCAAGGTTCAGCCGCGGATTTGGGTTGTTTGGGATGCTACCGGAGCAAGTTTTGGGGGTGCGGAGGGTGTAAGAAAGTGCCATGATGGTCAGGAGCGGAATGGGCATGTTTGGGAGAGTGTTTTATGTCTAAGGTGAGGAGGAAGTGCCGCGGAATGGTGCTGGGTGCCTAATCCGCGGAATTGCCTTGCCAGTAACAACAGAGGGGCGAGTTACAGTGCCGCGGAGGAGGCGGAAAGTTGTCATAATATTGACCCGCGGATTTGATGTCTAGAGGAAAGGCGTGTGAGGGTGGAACAAGAGGCACAAGCGGTGCGGACAAAGGAAGGGGTCACACAAGGTGCGGAAGTGTTGTGCAAGACGCGGGAAGACAGCCGGACCAAGAATGGCGCGAACCACAAGGCGCGAAGACCAAGAAGTGGCGGGAGGCGGCGCGACGAGCAAGGAGGAAGCAACGGTGGCACTTGCTTTGCGGGTGGGAATAAAGTAGTGGTGGAAGTGGGTGTGAATGCAAGGGGGCCGCGACGCGGCGGGGAAGGGTGTAGCGGACTATATAATGGGCTTAGTTGCATCAGTGTGGACTGGGGGATTCTGGCTTGTGGACTTGTGTTCAGTTGACATGAGTTAATCAAGATTATTGCCTCACAACCTTGCCTCGCTCTCTCCTTCATCCCAGCACTCTGTCACCATGGAATCCGCAAGTGAATCTGACGACTCCGAAGATGACAAAAGGTGTTCCGCGGAACCACTCACGAGACTGGCCTGACACAAGTGAAGAGCGCGGAAGAGTGCCCAAGTGACCGCGGAAGAAGATGGGTGGCCCTTGGACAACTCTCAAGAAAGCAGAAGCAAGGGCATTGGGCCTCCGCCGCGCGATTTCTGTGTCTATGTCTTGGTTGCGCGGATTTTCCACGTTATATGCTTTAGCGGAGTGATGGAATCTGCAATAAGGGTGTTGCCAAAGCAACTAATGGGTGGGACTGCGGAATGGGCCTGTTCTGAGGGTGTAGAGGGTGCCAAATCCGCGGAATAGGGGTGTTCCGGGAGGGGGTGATGGAGTTCCGCGGAATTGCCATGTCAGAGGGGTGATGTGAAAGGAGGAAAGACCACTTGTGGGTGATCAATTGTGACATTGTGTCCTGGTGAATGTGGAATGAAGTCTTATGGTGTGCGGAAGGAGGAGATGTGCGGAGGACAACATGGAAGGCGCGGAAGTGAAGTGACATCGCGGAACAATGACGAGCGCGGCAAAAAAATGGCCAACAACCCGGCTTTGGTTTCTGTGACCCGGCTTTGGTTTCAATGACCTGGCTTTGGACTTTGTGACCCGGCTTTGGTTTCTCTGACCCGGCTTTGGTTTTTGTGACCCAACTTTGGTTTATGTGACATGGCTTTGGTTTGCTGTGACCCGGCTCTGGATTCTGTGACTCGGCTTTGGTTTCTGTGAATTGGCTTTGGTTTCTGTGACATGGCTTTGGTTTTTGTGACCTGGTTCTGGTTTATGTGATCCGGCTTTGGTTTCCGTCACCTGGCCTTGGTTTTTGTGACCCGGCTTTGGTTTATGTGACTGGCTTTGGTTTGTGTGACCCGGCTTTGGTTTCTGTGACCCAGCTTTTCTTTCTGTGACCTGGCTTTGGTTTCTGTGACCCAGCTTTGGGTTCTGTGACCCGGCTTTGGTTTCTGGGACCCGGCTTTTGTTTCCGTGACCCGGCTTTGGTTTCTGTGACTTGGCTTAAGTTTTTGTGACCCGGCTCTGGTTTCTGTGACCCGGTTTTGGTTTATGTGAACTGGCTTTGGTTTTTGTGACCCGGCTTTGGTTTTTGTGACCCGGGTTTGGTTTCTGTGACCCGGCTTTGGTTTCTATGACCCGGCTTTGGTTTTGTGACCCGGCTTTGGTTTGTGTGACCCGGCTTTGGTTTCTGGGACCCGGCTTTGGTTTGTGTGACCCGAATTTGGTTTGTGTGACCCCGCTTTGGTTTCTTTGACCTGGATTTGGTTTCTGTGACCCGGCTTTGGTTCCGTGACCTGGCTTTGGATGCTGTGACCCAGCTTATGTTTCTCTGATCCAGCTTTGGATTCTGTGACCCAGCTTTGGTTTCTGTGACCCGGCTTTGGTTTCTATGAGTGGGCTTTGGTTTCTGTGCTCCAGCTTAATTTCGTTGACCCGGCTTTTGTTTATGTGATCCGGCTTTGTTTTTTGTGATTCGGATTTGGCTTATGTGACCCGGCTTTGGTTTCTGTGACCCGGCTTTGGTTTTTGTGACCCAGCCTTGGTATCAATGACCCGGCTTTGGTTTCTGTGACCCGGCTTTCGTTTCCGTGACTTGGCTTTGGTTTCTATGACCCGGGTTTGGTTTCTGTGACCCAACTTTGGTTTCTGTGACCCGGCTTTGGTTTCTGTGACCTAGCTTTGGTTTCTGTGACCCGGCTTTCGTTTCTCTGACCTGGCTTTGGTTTATGTGACACGGCTTTTGTTTGTGTGACCCGGCTTTGGTTTTTGTAATCCGGCTTTGATTTTTGTAACCCAACTTTGGTTTCTGTGACCTGGCTTTGGTTTCTGTGACTCGTCTTTGGTTTCTGTGACCCGGCTTTGGACCCTCTGTCACCCGGCTTTGGTTTCTATGACCAGCTTTGGTTTCTGTGAACCGGCTTTGGTTTATGTAATCTGGCTTTGGTTTTTGTGAACCGGCTTTGGTTTATGTGACCCGGCTTTGGTTTGTGTGACCCCGATTTGGTTTGTGTGACCCCGCTTTGGTTTCTTTGACCTGGATTTGGTTTCTGTGACCCGGCTTTGCTTCTGTGACCTGGCTTTGGATGCTATGACCCGGCTTATGTTTCTGTGATCCAGCTTTGGATTCTGTGACCCAGCTTTGGTTTCTGTGACCCGGCTTTGGTTTCTATGACTGGGCTTTGGTTTCGGTGCTCCGGCTTTGGTTCGTTGACCCGGCTTTGGTTTGTGTGACCCTGCTTTGTTTTTTGTGATTCGGCTTTGGCTTATGTGACCCGGCTTTGGTTTCTGTGACCCGGCTTTGGTTTTTGTGACCCAGCCTTGGTTTCAATGACCCGGCTTTGGTTTATGTGGCCCGGCTTTGGTTTTCGTGACTTGGCTTTGGTTTCTATGACCCGGGTTTGGTTTCTGTCACCCGACTTTGGTTTCTGTGACCCGGCTTTGGTTTTTGTGACCTAGCTTTGGTTTTTGTGACTCGGCTTTCGTTTCTCTGACCTGGCTTTGGTTTCTGTGACACGGCTTTGGTTTGTGTGACCCGGCTTTGGTTTCTGTAATCGGGCTTTGGTTTTTGTGACCCGGCTTTGGTTTCTGTGACCTGGCTTTGGTTCATGTGACCCGGCTGTGGTTTCTGTGACTCGGTTTTGGTTTATGTAATCCGGCTTTGGTTTTTCTGAACCGGCTTTGGTTTCTGTGACCCGGCTTTGGTTTGTGTGACCCCGCTTTGGTTTATTTGACCTGGATTTGGTTTCTGTGACCCGGCTTTGGTTCTGTGACCAGGCTTTGGATGCTATGACCCGGCTTATGTTTATGTGATCCAGCTTTGGACTCCGTGACCCAGCTTTGGTTTCTGTGACCCGGCTTTGGTTTCTATGACTGGGCTTTGGTTTCTGTGCTCCGGCTTTGGTTTCTGTGACCAGGCTTTGTTTTTTGTGATTCGGCTTTGGTTTATGTGACCCGGCTTTTGTTTCTGTGACCCGGCTTTGGTTTTTGTGACCCAGCCTTGGTTTTAATGACCCGGCTTTGGTTTCTGTGACCCGGCTTTGGTTTCTGTGACTCGGGTTTGGTTTCTGTGACCCGACTTTGGTTTCTGTGAACCGGCTTTGGTTTCTGTGACCCGGCTTTGGTTTCTGTGACCCGGCTTTGGTTTCTGTGACTCGGGTTTGGTTTCTGTGACCCGACTTTGGTTTCTGTGAACCGGCTTTGGTTTCTGTGACCTGGCTTTGGTTTCTATGACCTGGCTTATGTTTCTGTGATCCCGCTTTGGATTCTGTGACCCAGCTTTGGTTTCTGTGACCCAGCTTTGGTTTCTATGACTGGGCTTTGGTTTCTCGGCTCCGGCTTTGGTTCGTTGACCCGGCTTCGGTTTTTGTGACCCAGCTTTGGTTTATATGACCCGGCTTTGGTTTATGTAATCCAGCTTTGGTTTTTGTGACCCGGCTTTGGTTTCTGTGACCCGGGTTTGGTTTTTGTGACTCGTCTTTGGTTTTTGTGACCCTCCTTTGGACCCTCTGTGACCCGGCTTTGGTTTCTGTGAACTGGCTTTGGTTTATGTGACCTGGCATTGGTTTCTGTGACCCGGCTTTGGTTTCTATGACTCATCCTTGGTTTCAGTGACCTGGCTTTGGACCCTCTGTGACCCGGCTTCGGTTTCCGTGACCCGGCTTTGGTTTCTGTGACCCGGTTTTGGTTTCTGTGACCCAGCTTTGGTTTCTCTGACCCGCCTTTCATTTATGTGACCCGGCTTCGGTTTCGGTGACCTGGCTTTGGTTTCTGTGACCCGACTTTGGTTTCTATGACCCGGGTTTGGTTTCTGTGACCCGGCTTTGGTTTCTATGACTCGACTTTCGTTTCTGTGACCCGGCTTTGGTTTATGTGTCCTGGCTTTGGTTTATGTGACCCGGCTTTGATTGTTGTGACCCGGCTTTGGCTTATGTGACCCGGCTTTCGTTTATGTGACCCGACTTTGGTTTCTATGACCCGGGTTTGGTTTCTGTGACCCGACTTTGGTTTCTGTGGCCCGACTTTGGTTTCTGTGACCCAGCTTTGGTTTTTGTGACCCGGCTTTGGTTTCTGTGACCAGGCTTTGATTTGTGTGACCCGGCTTCGGTTTCTGTGACCTGGCTTTGGTTTCTGTGACCCGGCTTTGGTTTCTGTGACCCGTCTTTGGTTTCAATGACCTGGCTTTGGTTTCTTTGAACCGGCCTTGATTTCTGTGACCCGGCTTTTGTTTGTGTGACCCCGCTTTGGTTTCTGTTACCCGGTTTTGGTTTATGTGACCCGGCTTTGGTTTATGTGACCCGGCCTTGGTTTCTATGACACGGATTTGGTGTCTGTGGACTGGCTTTGGTTTATGTGACCCGGCTTTGGTTTCCGTGACTTGGCTTTGGTTCATGTGACCCGGCTTAGGGTTCTAAGACATGGATTTTAGTTTATATGACCCGGCTTTGGTTTATGTCGCCTGGTTTTGGTTTCAGTGATCCGGTTTTGGATTATGTGACCCGGCTTTGGTTTCTCTGACCCGGGTTTGGTTTCTGTGACCCAGCTTTGGTTTCTGTGACATGGCTTTGGTTTGCTATGACCCAGCTCTGGAATATGTGACTTGGCTTTGGTTTATGTGACTTGTCTTTGCTTTATGTGACATGGCTTTCGTTTTTGTGACCTGGGTCTGGTTTCTGTGATCCGGAATTGGTTTCTGTCACCTGGCTTTGGTTTTTGTGACACGGCTTTGATTTCTGTGACCCGGCTTTGGTTTTTGTGACCCAACTTTGGTTTATATGACCGGCTTTGGTTTTTTTGACCCAGCTTTGGTTTTCGTGACCCGGCTTTGGTTTCTGTGACCAAGCATTGCTTTCTGTGACCCGGCTTTGGTTTCTGTGATCCGGCTTTCGTTTCTGTGACCCGGCTTTGGTTTCTGTGACCCGGCTTTGGTGTCTGTGACCCGGCTTTGGTTTCTGTAATCCGGCTTTGGTTTCTGTGACCCGGCTTTGGTTTCTATGACCCGGCTTTGGTTTATATGACCCGGCTTTGGTTTTGTGACCCGGCTTTGGTTTTTGTGACCTGGCTTTGGTTTCTGGGACCCGGCTTTCGTTTATGTGACCCGGCTTTGGTTTATGTGACCCGTCTTTGGTTTCTTTGATACCGCTTTGGTTTCTGTGACCCTGCTTTGGTTATGAGACCTGGCTTTGGTTGCTGTGACCCGGCTTTGGTTTATTTTATCCGGCTTTGGATTATGTGACCCGGCTTTGGTTTCTGTCACCTGGCATTCGTTTCCATGACCGGGTTTTGGTTTCTGTGCTCCGTATTTGGTTCGCTGGCCAGGCTTTGGTTTCTTTGATCCGGCTTTGGTGTATGTGACCCGGCTTTGGTTTCTGTGACCTGGCTTTGGTTTCTGTGACCTGGATTTGGTTTCTGTGACCCTGCTTTGGTTTCTATGGCCCGGCTTTGGTTTCTGTGACCTGGCTTTGGTTTTGTGACCCGATTTTGGTTCCTGTGACTTGGCTTATGTTTCTGTGACCCGACTTTGGTTTCTGTGACCCGGTTTTGGTTGCTGTCAACCGGCTTTGGTTTTTGTGACCCGGCTTTCATTTCTCTGACCTGGCTTTGGTTTCTGTGACCCGGCTTTGGTTTATGTGACCCGGCTTTGCTTTCTGTGACCCGGTTTTGTTTTCTGTGACCCGGCTTTTTTTAATATGACCCGGCTTTGGTTTCTCTGACCGGTTTTGGTTTCTGTGACCCGGCTTTGGTTTTTGTGAACGGGCTTTGGTTTCTGTGACCCGGCTTTGGTTTGTGTGACCCCGCTTTGGTTTCTTTGACCTGGATTTGGTTTCTGTGACCCGGCTTTGGTTCTGTGACCAGGCTTTGGATGCTATGACCCGACTTATGTTTATGTGATCCAGCTTTGGATTCCGTGACCCAGCTTTGGTTTCTGTGACCCGGCTTTGGTTTCTATGACTGGGCTTTGGTTTCTATGCTCCGGCTTTGGTTTCTGTGACCCGGCTTTGTTTTTTGTGATTCGGCTTTGGGTTATGTGACCCGGCTTTGGTTTGTGTGACCCGGCTTTGGTTTTTGTGACCCAGCCTTGGTTTCAATGACCCGGCTTTGGTTTCTGTGACCCGGCTTTGGTTTCTGTGACTTGGCTTTGGTTTATGTGACTCGGATTTGGTTTCTATGACCCGACTTTGGTTTCTGTGAACCGGCTTTGGTTTCTGTGACCTGGCTTTGGTTTCTATGACTCAACTTATGTTTCTGTGATCCAGCTTTGGATTCTGTGACCCAGCTTTGGTTTCTGTGACCCGGATTTGGTTTTTATGACTGGGCTTTGGTTTCTGTGCTCCGGCTTTGGTTCGTTGACCCGGCTTTGGTTTCTGTGACACGGCTTTGGTTTGTGTGACCCGGCTTTGGTTTCTATAATCCGGCTTTGGTTTTTGTGACCCGGCTTTGCTTTCTGTGACCTGGCTTTGGTTTTTGTGACTCGTCTTTGGTTTCGGTGAACCGGCTTTGGACCCTCTGTGACCCGGCTTTGGTTTATGTGAACTAACTTTGGTTTCTGTGACCCGGCTTTGGTTTCTGTGACCCGGCTTTGGTTTGTATGACTCGTCCTTGGCTTCATTGACCTGGCTTTGGACCCTCTGTGACCCGGCTTCGGTTTCTGTGACCCGACTTTGGTTTATATGACCCGGCTTTGGTTTTTGTGACCCGTCTTTGGTTTATGTGACCCGTGTTTGCTTTCTGTGACCCGGCATTGGTTTTTGTGACCCGGCGTTGGTTTCTATGACCCGGCTTTCGTTTCTGTGACCTGGCTTTGGTTTCTGTGACCCGGCTTTGGTTTATGTGATCCGGTTTTGGTTTCTGTGACCCGGCTTTTGTTTATGTGACCCGGCTTTTGTTTCTATGACCCGGTTTTGTTTTCTGTGACCCAGCTTTGGTTTCCGTGACCCGGCTTTGGTTTCTGTGACCCAGCTTTGCTTTCTGTGACCCGGCTTTGGTTTATGTGACCAGGCTTTGATTTGTGTGACCTGGCTTTGGTTTTGTGACCCGGATTTGGTTTCTGTGACCCGGTTTTGGTTTCTGTGACCCGGCTTTGGTTTATGTGACCAGGCTTTGATTTGTGTGACCTGGCTTTGGTTTTGTGACCCGGATTTGGTTTCTGTGACCCGGTTTTGGTTTCTGTGACCCGGCTTTGGTTTCGGTGACCCGTCTTTGGTTTATGTGACCCAGCTTTGATTTCTGTGACCCGGCTTTGGTTTCTGTGACCAAGCTTTGATTGCAGTGACCCGGCTTTGGTTTCTGTGACCCGGCCTTGCTTCTTGGGACCCAGCCTTGGTTTCTGTGACCCGGCTTTGGTTTCTGTAACCCCGCTTTGGTTTCTTTGACCTGGCTTTGCTTTTTGTGACCCAGCTTTGGTTTTGTGACCTGGCTTTGGTTGCTGTGACCCGGCTTATGGTTTTGTGATCCGGCTTTGGATTTTGTGACCCAGCTTTGGTTTATGTGACCTGGCTTTGGTTTATATGACTGGGCTTTGGTTTGTGTGCTCCAGCTTTGGTGCGTTGACCCGGCTTTGGTTTTTGTGATTCGGGTTTGGTTTCTGTGACCTGGCTTTTGTTTCTGGGACCCGACTTTGGTTTCTGTGACCCGACCTTGGTTTCAATGACCCGGCTTTGGTTTCTGTGACCCGGCTTTGGTTTCCGTGACTTGGCTTTGGTTTCTGTGACCTGGGTTTGGTTTCTGTGACCCGAATTTTGTTTCTGTGACCCGGCTTTAGTTTCTATGACCCGACTTTGGTTTCTGTGACCCGGCGTTCGTTTCTCTGACCTGGCTTTGGTTTCTGTGACCCGGCTTTGGTTTGTGTGACCCGGCTTTGGTTTATGTAATCCGGCTTTGGTTTTTGTGACCCTGCTTTGGTTTCTGTGACCTGGCTTTGGTTTCTGTGACTCGTCTTTGGCTTTTGTGACTCGGCTTTGGACCCTCTGTCACCCGGCTTCGGTTTCTGTGACCCGGCTTTGGTTTCTCTGACCCGGGTTTGGTTTCTGTAATCCGGCTTTGGTTTTTGTGACCCGGCTTTGTTTCTGTGACCCGGGTTTGGTTTATGTGACTCGTCTTTGGTTTCTGTGACCCAGCTTTGGACCCTCTGTGACCCGGCTTTGGTTTCTGTGAACTAGCTTTTGTTTCTGTGACCTGGCATTGGTTTCTGTAACCTGGCTTTGGTTTCTATGACTCATCCTTGGTTTCAGTGACCTGGCTTTGGACCCTCTGTGACCCGGCTTCGGTTTCTGTGACCCGGCTTTGGTTTCTGTCACCCGGCTTTGTAATCTGTGACCTGGCTTTGGTTTCTGTGACCCGTCTTCGGTTTATTTGACCTGGCTTTGGTCTTTGTGACCTGGCGTTGGTTTCTATGACTCAGCTTTTGTTTCTGTGACCCGGCTTTGGTTTATGTGACCTGGCTTTGGTTTCTGTGACCCGGCTTTGATTTTTGTGACCCGGCTTTGGCTTCTGTGACCCGGCTTTCGTTTATGTGATCCGACTTTGGTTTCTATGACCCGGGTTTGGTTTCTGTGGCCCGACTTTGGTTTTTGTGGCCCGGCTTTGGTTTCTGTGACCCAGCTTTGGTTTCTGTAACCCGGCTTTGGTTTCTGTGACCAGGCTTTGATTTGTGTGACCCGGCTTTGGTTTCTGTGACCCGGCTTTGGTTTCTGTGACCCGGCTTTGGTTTCTGTGACCCGGCTTTGGTTTCTGTGACCCGG
>SZWC01005552.1:29519-42003 GCA_023375785.1 Penium margaritaceum
CTCACTATGGGACAACAAGTCAAATTTGTCGGATTTCAAAACCGTCCGCGTTTCTCGACGAGTTGAAACCCTGGCACTTTTGACTTTCCGGGTGAAAATTTGGCTAAGTGTAATGCTGACGTCAGCAAGTGGTTGCTGACGTCAGCACGACCTGATGACGTCAGCAATCAACAATGCTGATGTCAGCTCGTCCCCTCCTTTTTTTGTCACGGTTCTGCGCACGTGTGGAGCCGCTTAGCAGTGGCGCGCGCCTACTCCGCGGAAGCTGTGCAGCAGCTTCCGCCCAGCTGCTGCTGCAGTTGTGCTGTCAGCTGCAACAGCAACTGCGTAGCTGCGTGTGCAGTGGTGGCAGCAACAGCTGCACTGCTACTGCTGCTGTTGCATACTACGGCTGCTGCTATGCGCTGCAGCTGCTGTGGGCTGCCGCCGCCGCGCGCTGCTGCTGCTGCCAATGTTGCGCTGCTGCTGCCGCCGTGACTGCCGCTGCTGCTGTTATGCCGCTGCCGCCGCTGCCGCTGTTGCGCTGCTGCTGCCGACGCTGCTGCTGCACTGCTCCTGCCGCCGCTGCTGCCACGCTGCTGCTATGGCCGTGGGAGGGTGGCTACACGCACTGCAGCCGCCACACACCTCTGCATGGCGGTACACGCCGCTGCTGCTACCTCTACAGCTGCGATCTCACGTGGTGGGTGGAGTGCGTTGATAGCGGCCGGCCATCTCCAACAGACCCCAGAAACTCTGCTGCAGCGGTGACTCTCACTGCTGCTTCTCTGTTGCGTCTCTGCTGTGCACCTCAGTGAGAACTGTCTCACTGCTCTGAAACCATGAGAAAGTGCGTAGAAGCTTCCTAGCAACGCAGCCGCTGACCGGGCGTCAGTGCCTGATCAGACGGTGGCGACGGTCACAGGTCGTACACACAACGGCAAGGGTTTGGCTAGGAGACACAAGACATAGTGTCAGAATGCTTCAATATAGCATATGCAGAGAGAGATGACAAATGAAAGGTCCAAGGCATAGATACCTGCCGTGGCGCACAGCGGGTGTCGCACACGGCAGTCCAAGAGCTGTCCTCAAACCGGCCTAAAACCACTGATTTGGCCATAACTCTGCGCACACATGTCAGAATGGTACGCCGTCTAAACCTAGACGTGCAAAATTAAAAGACGGACGCTACGACTGGTCACCTGCATACATCCATCGACTAACAGTGAGCATAGAATGCAAAAGCATGCAAGTAGGCCTCATGACCAGTCCACCGAAAGACGCCTGCAAGACGTAGAAGACACAGCAGAGAGTCCCGGTGGCATCTGGGGCAATGGAACAGTGGTCAGTCAGCTCCAAGCGGGTCGTCCGCCGCCTGTCGTCGCGCCGTTGTCACCAGGGCCGCCTGCCTCAGGGATCTGCACGAGTATGGACACGACCGAGTGGTCACAGTAAACTGTACAGGAACGGCACAAAGCACAACAGCAAGAGTAGCACAAGTGGCACATCTCCTTGAGAAAATGCGTGGTAGCTTCCTAGCAATATTCCCGCTGAGTAGGCGTCAGTGCCTGGTCAAACGGTCAAGATAGTCACAAGTCGTGCACAAAACGGCAAGGATCTTGCTAGGCGACACAAGGCAAAGTGTCTGAATGCTTCAATAAGATTTGTAGAGAGAAATGACAAGTGACAGGTCAATGGCATAAGTACCTACCGCGGCGCACGGCCGGTGTCGCACGCGGCAGTGCAAGATCTGTCCTAGAACCGGCCCAAAACTACTGCTTTGGCCGTAACTCAGCGTAGACAAGTAAGTACGCTACGCCATTTGAGCCTACACCAGGAAAATCTCAAGCCGGACGTCACATGCATGCATCTGTCAACAAACGCTGGACACACAATGCAAAAACATGCAATTCCGGCCCACGGCCAGTCCATGGATAAAATCGTGTAAGTTGCAGAAAAATTGCAGAAAGTCCCAGACAACATCTAGGACTCTGGGGCAACTGTCGATCAACTCCGAGTAGGTAGTCCACGACGAGACGATGCCCTCGTGCCACCTGAGTGTTGTGATTTGTGACGTTCCGGTCGACTTATGCAATTTACTGTGACCACTCGGCCGTGTGCATACTCGTGCAGACGGCCGTCCGCATCAGATCGCTGATGCGGACCCTGGTGGCACTGGTGCGTTATTTGGTGGCGGACTACCAGCCTGGCGCTGACCGACGGCCGTTCCAGAGCTCAGGACGCTACACGGGACCTCTTGTAGTTTTTCTGCAGCACGCAGTAGTTTATCGACGGACTGGTCGTGGGCCCGATTTGCATGTTTTTTCATTGTGTGTCCACTCCTTGATGCCAGATGCATGCATGTGACCATTTGTAGCGTCCGGCTTTTCATTATGCACGTCTAGGTTCAGACGGTGTAGCGTTCTGATATGTCTGCGCAGAGTTACGACCAAAACAATGGTTTTGGGGCGGTTTTGAAAAGATCTTGCAGTGCCGCGTGCGACACCCGCCGTGCGCCGCGGCAGGTACTTATGCCTGAAAAGATGCAAGGAAGCTTCCTACCAACACTCCCGTTGACCAGGCATCATTGCGTGATCAGACGGTGACGACAGTCACAAGTCGTGCACGCAACGGCAAGAGTTTGGCTAGGGGACACAAGGCAAAGTGTCTGAATGCTTCCATAGCATTTGCAGAGAGAGATAACAAATGACAGGTCCATGGCCTAAATATCTGCCGCGGCGCACAGAGGGTGTCGCACGCGGCGGTCCAAGAGCTGTCCTAAAACCGGTCCAAAACCACTGTTTTGGCCAAAACTCTGCGCACACATGTCAGAATGCTACACCGTCTGAACCTAGACGTGCAGGATCACAAGACGGACTCTACGACTGGTCACATGCATGCATCCATCATCAGACGGTGGACACGCAATGCAAAAACATGCAAATTGGGCTCATGGCCTATCCGCCGAAAAGACTACTACGGGTTGTAGAGAAACAGCAGGGAGTTCCGGCAGTGTCCGGGGCTCTGGAACAGTAGTCAGCCAGCTCCAAGCTGGTAGTCCGCCGCCCGTTGTCCCTCCGATGTCACCAGGGCCCGCCTCAGGGATCTACACAAGTATGGACACGGCCGAGTGGTCACAGTAGACTGTATAGGAACGTCACAAATCACAACAATGCCATGGACCTATCATTTGTCATTTCTCTCTGCAAATGCTATTGAAGCATTCTGACACTTTGTCTTGTGTTTCCCGGCCACACCCTTGCCGTTTTGTGCACGACTTGTGACTGTTGTCGCCGTCTAACGGGGAACTGACGCCTAGTCGGCGGCTGTGCCGCTAGGAAGCTTCCACGCATCTTCTCTTGGTATCAGGGCTAATGCCGGTATTACCGGTACCGCGGTGTACCGTGTTTTTGTACTGTGGTATTGTAGTACCGCGATACTGTATTCCTTTTTGCGGTACCGGTACGGTATCGGTACTGACCTGGCAGGGTGCCCCTCTTCTGTACCGCGGTATCATACCGCAGTACAGTAACACGGTAATGAGAAAGTGAATGATTTTTTTTTACAAGTAAGGGTAACGCGCTACAACTAAGTCAATGTGGTAGTGCGGATGAGTGTGCACTCCGACGCTCGCAATGGACAGGAAATCTACATATAAATCTACGTCCGAAGCGAGTTGCAACGTACAACTTCGCCCTCGACATTCGGAATTTCAAAATTCAAAGAGCAAAGTCGAAGGGACAGACCAAGGACATGGACGTTTGACCAAAAAAAGACATTAAGAAAATACTGTGCTTTTGGACAAACAGGTCCAAAATTCCAAGGCTGAAAGTTATAATCAATTTAACTATCCTTTTATTGAGCTCTAAAAAAACGAATACAAGAGACTACAGTATTCAACTAGAGTATCTCTTCATAACTTCACCCTCCTCCCCTTCCCTCATTTAATGTCCCCTAACTTCTAGTCCACCTAAATATCTCCATATCACAAGTGAATATCATGTAAAGGTGTATCCCTTCTTTGTGAGTACATAGATTTCAGTTCCAAGTTCATGACATCTATTACTTATCTCATTTTTTAAGCTTAGAATTCATTTTTGGTGTTAGATAAATTTTAGGGCATTCAGTACCATGGTACACATTTTAGTACCGTGGTACCATGTATGTTTTATACATTGGTATACCGTGTACCGCGGTAATTGTATAATACCACGGTATCTTACCGATACCGTCCGTAACGCGGTCCCGGTACCGGTATCGGTAATGAGCTGCCACAAAATCATGATACCGCGGTGTTTGTACCGTGGTGCTATGGTACCGCGGTACTCGAGTACCGCGGTACTAAATACCGCGGTATTGCAGCCTTGCTTGGTATCAGGGGGGTGAGACAGTTCTCACCGTGCTCCACAACAGAGATACAACAGAGCAGCAGTAGTGAGAGTCACCTTTGCAGCAGATCCACAATGACATATCGATGACGACAGCGGATCGCCGTCGACGTCGCTCACCATCACTACGTGAGATTGCATTAGCAGCAGCTGCTAGCGGCAGCATGAGAGAGCTGCATTAGATTCCAATCGCCAACAACTGCAGACATTGGCGCATGCAGCAACAGCAACACTAAGCAACAACAGCAGCAGCAGGACACCTGCAACGGTGGTAGCAGTGCGAGGCGGCAGCAGCACAACAGCAGCACACAGCAGCAGCACCATAGCAGCAGCGCGGCAGGGCAGCAGTAGCGGCGGCAACAACCGTGGAGCAGTAGCAGCGGCAACAGCGCGTGGCGGCGGCAGTAGCGTGCACCGGCCGTAGCGCGCAACTGCTGCCACGGCCGTGCACGCAGTCGCCAGGCGGCTTCCCTCGCACGTAGTAGCGTGGCTGCTGTTGCAGCTGACGCCGTAACAGCAGCAGCAGCTGAGCGGAAGTTGCGTAGCGGCTTCCGCTCAGCTTTCCACGCGGCTACTGCAGAGCGGCCGTCTGCTTGCACAGAAACCGCGAAGGTTGATCCAAAAAAAAGGAAGGTGAGCTGACGTCAGCATTTTTTCCTTGCTGACGTCAGGATCTTCCTGCTGACATCAGAAATTGCCTTAGTGAAATTTTCGGTCAGAGGATCAAAAGTTGCCAACAAGAAAAATCCTTGAGAAACCTTCAAGTTTCTTCCATTCGACCACGTTCACGTCTCGGCCTCTATGAGCGGCGCCATGGCTCCGTTCGGTGAGAAGGGAAAAAGGGTACTAGATCCCTCTTCTTCCTCCTAAGGGGTCATGAGCCCACGTTCGCAGGCTATTGAGGACTTGCGGAGCCAGCAGGACAAGATGCGTTGCCTACAGCGGGAGCAGACTGACGCAATCCGTACACTCATCAAGCTTCTTCCAGGTCATTCCACGACTCCACGACAAACTTCACAGGGAGCGGCCGGGGTCGCACCCTCTACACAGCAGTCAGCTCCAGCACCGGAGGTAGCAGTTGGAGGCGACCCGCCACCTTTTGATCCTTGGGACGAGGATCTAGACATGCCATGCATGGAGGGCGACTCCCCCGAGCGTGAGATTTGTGCTCAAGAGCATCTCCGCCAGCTTGAGACGAGCTCTCGACCCCCAGACACATCCCGCTTTCGGGAGTTTCGATCATAGATTGACCTGCACCCCAGCGACTTCCCTCTTCCTGGCCTCTTTCCCATCTCTCGTCCTTCCCAGCCTGTGGTTGCTCTCCCTACGGAGCGCCAACCCAAGGACTTTGAGACGCCGCCCCCATAGTATGTCAACGAGGACGGCTTTTCACACATGGGAGACCCTCTTTCAGGTCTGGGCCACTTCAGAGGGTGTGTGGCCCTACTACGACATCCCGTATCAGACTATGGACCAAGCTCAGGTACTGACAGTGGCTAGGGTGATGCGCGGACTTCTCTATGCCATGCCGCGCGAGACCTTCGTCGACTTCCGCTCGTTCCTTCGCAAGGCGGGCACAGGCACCGACGCTGATCCACGTGGGGGCTGGGACCTAGCATTGTCCTTGCATGTTGCAAAGATGCACGCCATCCGCGCCGCGCACATTCGTGCCTTTCACCCCCTTTGTCAGGGGCCGGCCGAGCCTGCAGCTGACTACTGGCGACGCGCCATACGCATTTTCACGTGCCTTGGGACCTCAGGAGGTACAGAGTTGTGGGCGCTCTGCACGATCATGCTCGGGGTTCGTCTTGAGTACACAGACATCTTCACGAGGTACAGCGATGTCGTGCTCAAGCATTATATGGCTTCACTACAGCTTCTTCCCTGGGCGCACCAACTCTTCCTCCAGGTGACTTCCGCCCGTGAGGTAGCTTCTTCCCTGGGCTCATCAGGAGACCTCCATTACTGCCGGAGTCATTACATCACCACCGACGCCCCTCCTACAGACTCCTTCTCCATCATGTGTCACATCCTCCTCCTCCCCTTCCACCCCGATTACACCGACTCCGACACAGGGTGTCACAGCAGTAGCACAGGGGAAGAAGGGGTGACGGAGGCGTGGCTCGCGCCAGCAGCATTTGTAATAGCAGCCGTCATCGGGCAGTAGCAGTGGACCCTCGGTTCACTGCTACAACTATGGAGGCGCCCATCGCTACACCGCGTGCCGGCAGCCGCTCGACTGGGCGCGGATTACTCGTGGACTCCATGCTGCACACATACTACGATCTACGCCGAGCAACACATCCTCTAGGCGCGCGGCGACCACGACCGCAGCAGTTCCCGCGTCACCATCGGTGGCCGGCGGCAACCCAGACCCACGTGACCGCACCATCGCCGAGCTCCGACACCTTCTGGCGCTTCGCTTTCAGGGAGGTGCGAGTGTGTTGTCACAGCCGGGTAGTTCATAGACTATATGTTAATCTGTTCTTGTGGCTCGGGATGACTCATGTTGGGGGGGGCACAGTCAGCATATGATGACTATGGGCCTGACTGTACGGATTGGATTCATTAGTCTCACCTTTGCGCCCTTCGTTGTTCCTCCCAACCTACTGTCCAGCATGCGTCTGAGGCCAAGTGTTCCATTGCCCGTTGTACAGTGACGTCCTCTAGTAGTGATTCCAATGGCACTTGGATCATCGACTCCGGTGCCACTCATCACATGACTTGTCGTTGTAGTGATTTTGTTGTTCTCGGCCCTGTTGCGTCTGTTCGTTCCGTCCGCACAGGCTCTGGTCAGTCCTTGCCAGTCCAGGGTGTTGGTGTCGTATATTTGGATGGTCCGTCTGGCCCCCTATATCTTTTCGAGGTGTTATTTGTGCCTGACCTTGAGCTCAGTTTGCTTTCTATACGTGCTTGCACACCAATGGGACTCTCTGTGGAGTACACTGCAGAGTCCGCGACTGTGACTGCCATTGACACTCGTAGCGTTGTTCTTTGTGCCTCTCTTGTGGATGACATGTATCGTGTCTCTCGAGCTTATGATCCTTGCTCCCCTTCCTCTTCCACTCGTGTTTTTGTCAATGGTGTTCTGGCTCCTGAGCACCCGCGATTACTTCATCGCCGCCTGTGTCATGTAGGCTCTGACACTGTGTCAAAACTCATTCAGACATAGCCCGCTCTCGGTCTTGATGCAGCTTCTTTGGAGAAGCCCCCCAAGACCGATTGTCTCTTCTATGCTCAGGGTGAGATGCATCATTGCACCTACCCTGACTCCCGTTCACGCTCACCTGCTCTCTCGAGTTAGCCCATTTGGACCTTCTTGGTCCCCTACCTGTCGAGTCTCTATCCAATCGGGGTCGATACATCCTGACCCTGGCTGATGACTTCACCTGGATGCGGTGGGTCTACAGCTTGCGCAAGAAGAGTAACGCTGCTCTCGCGGTTCGCCTCTCGCTAGTGATGGCTGAGCGGCAGCCTCGCCACACGTTGCACACCTTTCGCTCGGATCGCGACGACAAGTTTCTTGGCGAGATGGACAGGTTCTTCGTCAAGCACGGGATTTTTCACCAGTTTTCCGCTCATGCTACTCCTCAGCAGAACGATGTTTCTGAGCACTGGAACCGCACCACGAAGGATGCGGATCGCGCTATGCGGTCTGAGTACGGTCTTCAGGAGTCCTTCGCTTTTGAAGGCTTCGCCTACATGACTTGGGTCTAGAACCGCCTCCCGCACGGTCCTCTTTTGGACAACGTCACACCGTATGAGCTCTGGTTTGGCCACTGTGCTGACTTGCGCCTCGCTCGCATCTTGGGATCCTTGGCTTTTAGTGTGGTACAGGGAGGACCAGCAGGGGTCCAAGGTCTCACCGCGGGGTCGCTTGTGTGCCTTCTTCGGCATCTCCCCGCGGTCGAAGGCATGGTATTTTTGGGACCCTGCTCATTGTCTTATTGTTAATTCCCGTGACGCGCTCTTCTTTGAGTCCCTCAACTATAGTGATCTGACTTCGATCACGTCATTTTCTGTCACACACGTTCCGACGTGTGAGGTTTCTTGACGGATGGGGGAGTCTGCGCGTGCGAGCACTGGTAGACAGGCTGATGTGTCCATTCCAACTCCCTCCACTTCACTCGCTCCTGATGACCCACTGATCATCACTGTCGGTCCAGATATTTCTCCAGCACCGCCGGCTTCTACCCCTGTCTCCTCGCACCCCATAGATACCCATGATTTTTTACCTGTGCATACTCTTGTGACCGTACCTGTGTCCGCCTCTAGTCCTGCCTCTGTGCGTGGAACTACCTAACCTGCTCCTACTGTCACACTAAGTCCCGTGTTGCCCACACCCGCATCTCCTTGCACGGCATCACCAGCTCCCTTGCCTCAGCCTTCCCCAGCTACGGTTGTGCCCGTTCATGAGCTTGAGGTGCGCCCCTCGAGCTCGGGTAACTCTCGTGAGCGTGGCGGTCGTCTTCGACCATTGGACTCCGGAGCTCAACAAGTGTCAGGTCCCGCACCCAAGCGCTCCGCTCGCAGCATCGCGGGTGGAGATCTTGGCACAAAGGCCCTAGGCGTGAGTGTCCACACTGAGCATACATAAGTACATCCAGCGTGTCCCGTAGGGCACAACCTCCTCACTCGCGAGTTTCATGTCGCTTGTGATGCACCAGCCGATCTTGTGCTTGTTAGACCTAGCACTGAGGCTTGCGCTCTTGCCACGCAGAGCTATCCCTCTATGGCGCCTGTTCCAGGCACACTGAGGGAAGCTCTCTCGTCACAGGATACTGACGCTTGGCGTGCTGCCTACAAGGATGAGCTTTGCGCCATCCGAGAGCACGGAGTTTACGAGCTAGTCGACCTTCCACCTTTGAGCAAGGCTATTCAGGTCTTGTGGGTATTTCGCAAGAAAGTGAAGCCGGATGGCTCACAGGAACACCACAAGGCTCGCTTGGTCGTCAAGGGGTACTCTCAAATTGAGGGCATCGATTGCACTGACACCTTTGCCCCTGTCGACCGCATGACAGCAGCTCGAGCTCTGTTTGGAGTAGTGGCTCAGCATGACTAGGAACTGCACCAGATGGATGTGAACAATGCGTTCCTCCGTGGCTCCTGGATGAGGAGATTTACGTGGCTCAGCAACCCGACTTTGAGGACAGTGACAAGGTCCAACGATTGCACAAGTCCTTGTACAGCCTCAAACAATCTCCTCGGTGTTGGAACCAGGAGATCACTGGCACCTTGACTCGTGCACGATATGTACAGAGCGAGGTAGATCCCTCTCTCTTCATCCGACGGACGCCTGAGCGATTCACCGCCATCTTGGTCTATGTCGACGACCTTCTGATCACGTCTCCTTCACTGAAGGTCGTCAAGGAGGCCAAGGCTGTCCTCCAGACTGCCTACAGGATGAAGGACCTTGGTCGTGCAGCGGTGTTTCTTGGCATGGAGATCGTGCGAGATCGCATACGTCGTACTCTACAACTGCATCAGGCCCAATACGCACGTGTTGTGGGGGAGCGCTTCAACGACCTTCTTGGCGCAGTGCCCACGGCTTCCACACCTCTCACGCCTGACAAACAGGATGCCTTGAAGGTGGACGATTCCACAAAGCAGGGGGAGACAGTGGATGTGACCCTGTACCTCCGTCTCATCAGATCTCTGATGTACATGGCCACTACCACACGTCCTGACATCGCATTTGCTGTCAACCTCCTTGCCCAATTTTTGCACGCACCACGCGCTAGAGCCCTTCATGCGGCTGTGCAAGTGGTGCGGTACGTGGTCTCCACACCGTACCTCGGACTCTGCTTTCGTCGGCAGTGTTCGGTGGTCCTTCACGGCTACACCGAGAGCGATTGGGCCTAGAGCCCAGATGGACGCGGGCGCAAAAGTTACGTCTTCCTGCTCGGTGGGACCGCTGTGTCCTGGCGCAGCGGGAAGCAGGGCTGTATTACAATTAGCTCATCAGAGGCACAGTACGTTGCTCTCGGTGCATAGGCTGCTGAGGTGGTATGGCTGCAGCGCCTGTTTCTTGAACTTGGCCCGTCAGTACCCGCCATTGTGCTTGGTTGCGACAACCCGAGTGCTCTTGCCATTGTGTAGAACTCTGGTGTATTCCATGCTCGCAAGAAGCACATTACGGTTGAGCATCACTTTGTGTGTGATCTGGTTGGACACGTGATCTCCGTCATGTGGGTTGGCACTGACACGAAGCATGCTGACTTCTTGACAAAGGCACTAGCACGCGGAAAGTTCATGGTGGCCATTCGTTCTGTTGAACTTCGCCCCTTGCCTTAGACTGGTTGAGTGTGGGGTGTGACCGTGTCCGTGTCACATTTGTCATTGTACCAGTTGTACTCGTCTCAGTATTGTACGCGTATGGACATGCGTACCATCGGGTCATGGGGGGGTGTTGTGATTTGTGACGTTCAGGTCGACTGTACACTTTACTATAACCACTCGGCCGTGTCCATACTCGTGCAGATCCCTGATGCGGACCCTGTTGGTACCGGTGTGTCATGTGGTGGCAGACTACCAGCCTGGAGCTGAACGACGACCGTTCCAGAGCTCATGACGCTACCCGGGACCACTTGCAGTTTTTCTGCAGCACGCATGAGTTTGTCGGTGGACTGGTCGTGGGCCCGATTTGCATGTTTTTGTATTGTTTGTCCATCGCTTGATGCCGGAGGCATGCATGTGACCAGTTGTAGCGTCCGGCTTTTGATTCTACACGTCTATGTTCAAACGGCGTCGCCCTCTGATATGTCTGCGCAGAGTTGCGGCCAAAACAGTGGTTTTGGGCCGGTTTTAGGACAGATCTTGCAGTGTCGCATGCGACACATGCCATGCGCCGCGACTGGACTTATGCCATGGACCTGTCGTTTGTCATTTCTCTCTATAAATGCAATTGAAGCATTGTGACACTTTGCCTTGTGTCTCCTAGCCAGACCCTTGCCGTTGTGTGCACGACTTGTGACTGTCGTCACCGTCTGACCAGGCACTGACGCCTAGTCCACGGTTGTGTCGCTAGGAAGCTTCGACGCTCCGAGCACGTATTCCACGACCAGAGGATGCCCTGGTGCTAGCTGGATCCGTATCAGGGATCTGCACGAGCATGGACACGACCGAGTTGTCATAGTAAATTGTACAGGTCGACAGGAACGTCACAAATTACAACACTCCGATGCACCGAGCATGCAAGAGTAGCTTAAGGGTCTAATCTCCGATGCACCGAGCATGCAAGAGTAGCATGAGTGTCAATTCTCCAATGCACCGAGCATGCAAGAGTAACCCAAGTGTCGAATCTCCGATGCACCGAGCACGCAAGAGTAGCACGTGTCAAATCTCCGATGCACCCAGCATGCAAGAGTAGCACAAGTGTCAAATCTCCAATGCACCGAGCATGCAGGAGTAGCAGGAGGGTCGAATCTCTGATGCACCGAGCATGCAAGAGTAGCACTAGTGTCAAATCTCCGGTGCACCGAGCATGCAAGAGTAGCACAAGTGTCAAATCTCCGATGCACCGAGCATGCAAGCGTAGCACAAGTGTCGAATCTCCGCCCGCAGCAGGCCATGCCTACCACAAGGCCCCGCACCTAGTCTAGATAACACTCGCAACTCTCTAGGAACAGGCATGTGAACCTCGACCAATAGAAGGGGACGGGTAAGGAAGGCCCTCTGAGAGGGGGGGGGGGGGGGGGGGGGGGTCATGTGAACCCCTCGCTACAAATTTGAGCCTGCTAAGCAGCCCTGACACAATTGCAGCAGTTGTGGATTCCTCTGCAGCTACCAGGCTGCCAGCCTACCCTCCATGTTCAATACTCTGGGTGGCTATGGACCACAGTAGACTCTAGAATTTTTTATATGGTTTGCAAGCGGCCTCAGAAAAAAATAAAAAATTGAAATAAAACAGTTTGCCAATTTGATACTCTGGGTGGCTGTGTGCCACAGGACTGGCTGACAGACATTGATTATGCTCCGACTTGTTCATTGCCCCTTTAACAGGAAGAAAAGAAAGAAAGAAAAAAAGAGCGCAACAATCCCCAGTCCGGACCTCGAGTGGCTCCGGACAAGCACAAACATGCCACACGCACCTCCCCCCACCTCTTCAACCACCCCCC
>SZWC01005552.1:60013-72316 GCA_023375785.1 Penium margaritaceum
GTGGGGGGGCGGGGCGGGGGTGTGCGTGGGGGGGGGGCGTGGAGTTGGCGAACACGGTGGCCTGCGGGAGTAAAATGCAACGGGCCTGAACCGATGCATTGATTTTGATTTTGATTTTATGGTAGATAGGCGGGAGGGGACACGCGAAAAAATCCGCGAGAGCTCGCAACTGTTCCCGAATCCGCAAGAAAACTTGACGAAAGTGAAGGAGGAATCAAACGACTCCCGCTGATTGCCTAGGAAGTTAACCTGATGCCGGTCTACGTGGCATACTTCCCAACGTCTGGGAACGTCCTAATTGCGGAAACAGCAAAAATCAGTCCGAATGCCTGGCATGTAGACAATCATCATAAAACATTTTTCAAGCCATGTTTTACCAAATCTAATCACACATCGACGTGCTGAATTGCATTTTCTTGACACGTCATTACAAGGGAAAAAATAAGCACTTTGCACGCGCCATGATGTCATGCTCTATGCGCTGGGCGACGAACGACGTTCTTCCAAAAAATCAGGGTCAATGGCCGTGAAACTCGGACATCAAATAGCACGAAATCGATGGATTCCAAGTCGCACTCCCGCTGATTATGACTGTTTCCCACGTACACGTAGAATCAACCAAAAATCAAAGATCGAGAGGGAAATCGATGAACCCTAGAATCAAAATCAATGATTCTTGCATCGGTTCAGGGCCAACGATAGTGCACTACTGGAACTAACACACACAGTTGTCTCCTTCCAGCTCCGTTGCTTCCGCTTTCGGCTTCCGTTCCACACGCGGAAGTTGTTGTTTGGCGCCGTCAATTTCCACATACACATCGCCACTGTTCCAGTCAACCTGCGGATTGTGCCGGTGCAATAAATCTAGTGTGAGAATTACATTGTGATCGCTCATTGGAGAAGACATCTAGACTGTTACATCCCGTAGATCTCCCACTTGTAGTCGTAGTGGTTCTCGGAGTTTCCGTGTATGCAATCTCCCGTCGACCGTTTTCCCTTCAAACACCCTTGGTTCGGTCTGCAAACTCAGTTTGCGAGCCCTGTCACTGCTCACAATTTTGTGTGAAGCTCCTCCATCCAATAGTGCATGTACCGTTCTACGACTCTTGCATCCTCGAGGTTGAACTTCTACCATTATCGCAAGTTGGTCATCCTCTTGACTCCTCGTCAAACTTTGCAATCTCATAAACCCTCTGCAGTGGTTTAGGCCGTTCAGATGGGCGATCATTCCGCGTAAATCGCTCCTCACGGACAAAAGTTGCACCCCTCGATCCAGTCCTTTATCGTTCCCCGACTCATTTTTCTACAATTTCCCCCCTTTTTAGACCTTCTGTTTCCTCCAATAATTACGAGCGATGTACTGGAGAAGATGTGTGGAAGCTTCCTGGCGGCACAGCCGCCGACTAGGCGTCAGTGCCTAGTCACAACGGCACGGGTCTGGCTATGAGACACAAGACAAAGTGTCAGAATGCTCCAATAGCATTTGTAGAGAGAAATGAAAAATCACAAGTCCATGGAATAAGTACCTGCCGCAGCGCACGGCGGGTGTCGCACGCGGCAGTGCAAGGTCTCTCCTAAAACCGGCCCAACACCACTATTTTGGTCGTAACTCTGCGTAAACATATCATAACGCTACGCCGTCTGAACCTAGACGTGCAAAATCAAAAGCCAGACGCTACAACTGGTCACATGCATGCATCCGGAATCAAACGATGGACACACAATACAAAAACATGCGAATCAAGCCCACAACCAGTCAACCGATAAACTCCTGTGTGCTGCAGAAGTATTGCAGGAGGTCCTGGGTAGCGTCCAAAGCTCTAGGACGGTCGTCGGTCAGCTCCAGGCTGGTAGTCCGCCACCACATGACGCACCGGTCCCACCAAGGTCCGCATCAGGGATCTACATGAGTATGGACATGGCCAAGTGGTCATAGTAAAATGTACAGCTCGACCGGAACGTCACAAATCACAACACTCCCCCATGACCAGATGGTACGCATATCCATATGTGTGCAGTGCTGAGACGAGTACAAGAACTGGTACAACCACAAACGTGACACGGACACAGTCACACCCCACACTCAACCACTCTCAGGCAAGGGGCGAAGTCCAACAGAACGAATGGCCACCAAAAACTTTCCACATGCTAGTGCCTTCGTCATGAGGTCAGCACGCTGCATGTCACTACCAACCCAAATGACGGAGATCACATGTCGCTCCACGAGATCACGCACAAAGTGATGCTCAACCGCAATGTGCTTCGTGCGAGAATGTACGACACTAAAGTTCTCCACAATAGCAAGAGCACTCTGGTTGTCGCAACGAAGCACAATGGCGGGTATTGAGTGGCCAAGCTTAAGAAACAGGCGTTGTAGCCGTACCGCCTCAGCAGCCCCTGCACCGAGAGCAACGTACTCTACCTTTGATGAGGTACGTGCAATACAGCCTTGCTTCCCGCTGTGTCAGGACACAACGGTCCCACCGAGCACGAAGACGTTACTTGTGCGACTGCGTCCATCTGGGCTCCAGGCCCACTCGCTGTCGATGTAGCCGTCAAGGACCACCGAACACTGCCGGCAAAAGCAGAGTCCAAGGTCCAGTGTGGAGACCACATACCACACCACTCGCACAGCCACGTGAAGGGCTCTAGCGCGTGGAGCCTGCGAAAACCGGGCAAGGAGGTTGACGGCAAATGCAATGTCAGGACGTGTGGTAGTGGCGAGGTACATCAGAGATCCCATGAGACGGAGGTACGGGGTCACATCCACTGTCTCCCCCAATTGTGTGAAATCGTCCACCTTCAAGGCATCCTGCCCATCAGACGTTAGAGGTGTGGAAGCCGTGGACACTATGGCAAGAAGGTCGCTAAAGCGCTCCCCCACAACATGTGCGTATCGGGCCTGATAAAGCAATAGAGTACGACGTCTGCGGTCTCGCACGATCTCCATGCCGAGAAAAACAGCTGCACGACCAAGGTCCTTCATCCTGTAGGCAGTCTGGAGGACATCCTTGACCTCCTTAACGACCTCCAGTAAAGGAGACACGATCAAAAGGTCATCGACATAGACGAGGACGGCCGTGAATCGCTCAGGCGTCCATCGGATAAAGAGAGAGGGCTTTGCCTCGCTCTGTACATATCCCGTACGAGTCAGGGTGTAAGTGATCTCTTGGTTCCAACACCAAGGAGACTGCTTCAGGTCGTACAAGGACTTGCGCAAGCGCCACACCATGTCACAGTCCTCAAAGCCGGGTGGCTCAGCCACGTAAATCTCCTCATCCAGAGAGCAATGGAGGATCGCATTGTTCACATCCATCTACTGCAGTTCCTAAACATGTTGAGCCACTACAGCGAACAAAGTTCGATCTGAGGTCATGCGGTCGACAGGGGTAAAGGTGCCACTATAATTGATGCCCTCAATCTCATAGTACCCCTTGACGACCAAGCAAGCCTTGTGGCGTTCCAGTGAGCCATCCGGCTTCACTTTCTCACGAAAGAACCACTTGACCTGAATAGCCTTCCTCCCAGGTGGAAGATCGACTAGCTCGTAAACTCCGTGCTCTCGGATGGCACGAAGGTCATCCTCGTAGGTAGCATGCCAAGCGTTAGCAACCTTTAACAAGAGAGCTTCCCTGAGTGTGCCCGGATCAGGCGCCATGGGGGGAGAGCTTTGCGTGGCAAGAGCGCACGTCTCAGTGCTAGGTCTTACGACCACATGATCGGCTGCAACATCACAAGCGACGTGAAACTCGCAAGTGACGAGGTCGTGCCCTACGAGACACGTTGGATGTTACTTTTGTATGCTCAGTGTAGACACTCAAGCCTAGGGCCTTTGTGGTGGGATCACCACTCGGGATGCTGCAAACGGAGTACCTGGGTACGGGACCAGACACTCGTTGAGGTCCGGAGTCCAATGGTCGAAGACAACCGCCAGGCTCATGGGAGTAACCCGGGCTCGATGGACGCACCTCAAGCTCAGGAATGGGCACAATCGCAGCTGGGGAGGGTTGAGGCAAGGAAGCTGGTGATGTCGTGCTAGGAGATGGGGGTGTGGGCGACAAGGGACTCGGTGTGACAGTAGGAGCAGGTGAGGCAGGTCCATGCACAGAGGCAGGACTGCCGGCGCTCATAGGTACGGTCACAGGAGTACGCAAAAGTACAAAATCAGGGGTACTTGTGGGGTGCGAGGGGACAAGGGTAAAAGTCGGCGGTGCTGGAGAGATCTCAGGACGGACAGCAATGATCGATGGGTCATCAAGAGCTGGAGAAGTGGAGGGAGCTCGAACAGACACATCAGCCTATCGAGCGCTGCTCCCAGGCGCAGACTCCCCCATCTGTCGAGAAACCTCACAAGTGGGAACGTGTGTGACGTACAGCGATGTGATCGAAGTCAGATCACGGTAGGTGAGGGACTCAAAGAAGACCGCGTCGCGCGACTCCACAATGCGACGATGAGCAGGGTCCCAAAAATGCCATGCCTTTGACCGCGGGGAGATACCAACGAAGGCACACAAGCGACTCCGCCGTGAGAGCTTGGGCCCCTGCTGGTCCTCGGTGTACAACACAGAAGCCAAGGATCCCCAGACGCAAGCGAGGCGCATGTTAGCACGGTGGCCAAACCAGAGCTCATACGGTGTGACGTGGTCCGGAAGAGGACTGTGCAGGAGGCGGTTCCAGACCGAAGTCATGTAGGTGAAGCCTTCAAAAGCAAAGGACTCCAAAAAACTGCATTCATACCGCATAGCGCAAACCACATCCTCCATGGTACGGTTCTAGTGCTCAGAAACACCGTTCTGCTGAGGAGTGGCAGGAACGGAGACCTGGTGAAAAATCCCGTCCTCGGCGAAGAAGCTATCCATCTCGCCAAGAAACTCGCCGCCGCAATCCAAGCGAAAGGTGTGTAGCTTGTGGCGGGACAAAGGCTCAGCCATCACGAGCCAGAGGCAAACCGCGAGAGCGGCGTCACTTGTCTAGCGCGGGCTATAGACCCACCGCATACGGGTGAAGTCATAATTCAGAGTCAGGACATATCGACCCAGATAGGACAGAGACTCGACAGGTAGAAGACAAGAATGATCGAATGGACAAACTTGAGAGGGCAAAGTGTGCGTGAACAGGAGTCAAGGTAGGTGCAATGATGCATCTTACCCTAAGCACAAAAGAGACAGTCGGTCTTGGGTGGCTTCTCGAAAGAAGTCGCGTCAAGACCAAGTTTGAGCTGTGTCCGAATGAGCTTTGACATAGTGTCGGAACCTACATGACACAGGCGGTGATGAAGCAATCACTGGTGCTCAGGAGACAGAACACCAGTGACGAAAACACAAGCAAAAGAGGAGGAAGATCAAGGAGTAGAAGTCCGAGAGACACGCTATAGGTCATCCACAACAGAGGCACAAAGAACAACGCTATGAGTGGCAATGGCAGTCACAGTTGCGGACTTTGCAATGTGCTCCAGAGAGAGTCCCATCAGTGTGCAAGCAGGTATAGAGAGCAAAGTGAGCTCAAGGTCAGGCACAGAGCACCTTGGAAAGATACAGGGGGCCAGACAGACCATAAAAATATACAATCCAAACACCTTGGACTGGCAAGGACTGACCAGAGCCTGTGCGGACAGTACGAACGTAGCAACAGGGCCGAGAACAATGAAATCACTATTACGACAGGTCATGTGATAAGTGGCATCGGAGTCGATGATCCAAGTGCCACTGGAATCACGACTAGAGGACGTCGCTATACAACGGGCAATGGAACACTCGGTCTAAGACGGACGCTGGGCATCAGGTGGGGAGGAACGACGAAGGGTACAAAGGTGAGACTCATGAATCAAATCCGCACAGTCAGGCCCATCGTCATCACATGCCGACTGTGCCTCCCCCACACGAGTCATCCCGAGCTACAAGAACAGACAAACAAATAGTCTGTGAACCACCCGGCTGTGACAACACACTCGCACCTCCCTCAAAGCAAAGCGCGAGAAGGTGTCGGAGCCCGGCGATGGTGTAGTCACATGGGTCTTGGTTGCCGCCGGCCGCCGGTGGTGAGGTCGGAACAGCTGCGGTTGTGGTCGCCGCACGCCCAGAGGATGTGCTGCTCGATGTAGACCGTAGCGCGTACGCAGCCTGGAGCCCGCGAGTAATCCAGGCCTAGTCGAGCGGCTGCTGGCAATCGGTGTAGCAATGGGTGCCTCCACACTTGTAGCAGTGAACGGAGCGTCCACTGCTACTCCCCGATGACAATTGTTGCTTTGACTACTGTTGGCTCGAGCTGCCCTTCCATCATCCCTTCTTTCCCTGTACTCTGCCACAACACCCTGTGTCTGAGTCGATGTAATCGGGGTGGAAGGGGAGGAGGAGGACGTGACAAAGGATGGAGAAGGAATGTGCAGGAGGGGAGTGGTGGTGATGCAATGAGTGCGTCAGCAATGGAGGTCTCCTGATGAGCCACGACTGCTTCACGGGCAGAAGTCACCTATAGGAAGAGTTGGTACGCGCAGGGAAGAAGTTGCAGTGAAGCCGGAAAAGGCTCAAGCACGGCATCGCTGTACCTTGTGAAGATGACCGTGTGCTCAAGGCAAACCCCGAGCATGATCATGCGGAGTGCCCACAGCTGTGTACCTCCTGAGGTCCCAAGGCGCGTGTAAATTCACATGGCACGTCGCCAGTAGTCGGCTGCAGACTCGGCAGGCCCGTGACGAAGGGAGTGAAAGGTACGTATGTGCACGGTGCGGGTGGCGTGCATCTCTACAGGAAGCAGGGACAATGCTAGATCATAGCCCCCATGTGGATCAGCACCGGTGCCTGTGTCCGCCTCGCGAAGGAACGAACGGAAGTCAATGACGGTCTCGCGCGGCATGGCGTAGAGAAGTCCGTGCATCGCCCTAGCCGCTGTCAGCACCTGAGCTTGGTCCGTACTCTGATACGGACTGTGGTAGTAGGACCACACGCCCTCTAAAGTGGCCCCAACCTGAAGGAGGATCTCCCAACAGTCAAAGCCATCCTCGCTGACATACAGCGGGGGAGGCGTCTCGTAGTCCTTGGGTTGCCGCTCCATAGGGAGAGCAACCACAGGCTTGGAAGGACGAGAGATGGGAAAGACGCCGGGATGAGGGAAGTCGCTGGGGTGGAGGTCAGGCGATGATCGAAACTCCGGAAAGCGGGATGTGTGTGGGGGCCGAGAGCTCATCTGAAGCAGGCGGAGACGCTCCTGAAGTACATGAATCTCACGCTCGCGGAAGTCGCACTCCATGCCTGGCATCTCTGGATCCTCATCCCAAGGATCAAGAGGTGGCGGGTCGGCTCCAACTGCTGCCTCCGGTGCTCGAGTTGATTATTGTGTAGAGGGTGCGACCTCGGCCGCTCCCTTAGAAATCTGTCGTGGAGTCATAGAATGTCCTCAAAGAAGCTCGATGAGTGTATGGATGGCGTCAGTCTGCTCCCGCTGTAGGTGACGCATCTCATTTTGCTGGCTTTGCAAGTCCTCAATAGCCCGCGAACGTTGGCTCATGATCCCAGAGGAAGAAGAAGAGGGATCTAGTACCCTTTTTCCCTTCTCGCCGGACGGAGCCATGGCGCCACTCATTATGGGCCGACAGGTTAACGTGGTTGAATTGCACAAACGTGAGGGTTTCTTGAGTGGTTGAAACGTTGGCAACTTTTGACTCTCCGACCAAAAATTTCACTAGGGCAAGTGCAAACGTCAGCAGGAAGTTGCTCACGTCAGCAAGACTTGATGACGTTTGCAAGGAAATCTTGGTGATGTCAGCAAATTTGCTCACGTCAGCTCACCTTCCTTTTTTTTGTCAACCTTCATGGTTTTTTCGCGAGCAGGCAGCCGCTTTGTAGCAGCCACGCGGAAGCTGAGCAGAAGCCGATACGCAGCTTTTGCTCAGCATCTGCTACTGCTGCAATGTCAGCTGTAGCAGCAGTCGCGTTGTTGCATGCGGGGCAGCTGCCTGGCAATGCGTGCACGACCGTGGCAGCAGCTGCGTGCTGCTGCTGTTGCTGCTGCGCGCTGTGATTGCTTCACGCTGCTACCACCGTCGCGTGCGGCCCCCGTTGTAAGTACTGCATTGGTGTTGCCGCTGTTGCTGCTGCCACTGCTGTTGCACTGTTTCTGTGCTGCTACCGCCGCTACTATTTCCGCTGGTGCTGTGTGTTGCTGTTCTCCTGCCGCTTCATGCTGTTGTAGTGCTACTGTTCCCGAGCGCTGCTGCAACCGCTACTACCGCCCTGCTGCTACTGCTACTCAGTGTTGCTACTGCTACATGTGCCGATGTCTGCAACTACTGGGAACTGCAATCTACTGCAACTGTCTCTTGCTATAGCTAGCAGTTGCTGCTGATGCAATCTCACATAGTGATGATGAGCGACGTTGACGGTGATCCGCTGTCGTCGTCGATAGGTCCCTGTGGATCTGCTGCAACGGTGACTCTCACTGCTGTCTCTATGTTGCGTCTCCGATGTGTAGCTCGGTGAGAACTGTCTCACTGCTCTGATACCATGAGAAGATGTGTGGAAGCTTCCTAGCAACATAGCCACTGATTAGGAGTCAGTGCCTGTTCAGACGTGACAAAAGTCACAAGTTGTGCACACAATGGCAAGAGTCTGGCTAGGAGACACAAGGCAAAGTGTCAGAATGCTTCAATAGAATTTGCAGAAAGAAATGACAAATTACAGGTCTATGGCACAAGTACCTGCTACGGCGCACGACTTGTGTCCCACGCGGCAGTGCAAGATCTGTCCTAAAACCGGCCCAAAATCATTGTTTTGGCCGTAACTCTGCGCGGACATATCAGAATGCTACGCCGTCTGAACCCAGACGTGCAGAATCAAAATCTGGACGCTACGACTAGTCACATGCATGCATCCGGCATCAAATGGTGGACACACAATACAAAAAAGTGCAAATCAGGCCCACGGCCAGTCCACCGATAAACTCCTGTGTGCTGTAGAAAAAACTACAAGAGGTCCCGTGTAGCATCCAGAGCTCTCGAACGGTCGTCGGTCAGCTCCAGGCTGGTAGTCCGCCGCCACATGACGCACCAGTCCCACCTGGGTCCGCAGTAAGGATCTGCAAAAGTATGGACACGACCGAGTGGTCATAGTAAACTGTACAGGTCAACCGGAAGGTCACAAATCAAAACAATGTTGAAGTTTTTTGCAACAGGTTCCCGTATCTCTCTATTTGACAGCGTCCACTTCCATTGGAGTCGAGGATTCCGCCAACTGGTTCTTTTTGTTTCCATGATAAACTTGGTTAGGGAGTTGCCAGCACCAGGATTCCCTGATCCGAGTGTTGTAGTTGGTGTTGTTGGTCCTTTGTGCTACTGCGATCATCCGCGGCAAGTCGTTTTGTATGCCAGAAATGGCGATTGCTCTCTATATATCTTGCTTGTGGCCATTGTTGTAGTGAAAACAGAGTTTTTCCTGGGCAATGTCTGCGTTGGTCGTGATCTCGAAGAATTTCCGCGTATACTCTGCCTTGTTGGACTACTGACGTAGACGCTGGATCTTGTACCGTGCATCAGACTTTTCATTTAGTCGTCCAAAGTGTGCAAGCATCTAGCGTGATAATTCATTCCAGTCGGTTGATGACGTCAGCGTGTCTTGCAATTGTGGGTTGATCTACTCCAAGCATAGAATGCCTGTGATAAGTGATGTGAGACGGGCGCCGTCGGCCATTGATGATGCTGCGCCCGTCTCCTGCTGTTGTTGCACGGTCTTTAGGTTAGACCACCAATTTAGCGCCGTGCCACACAAAAGCGCGGTTGCAAGGTCAATTTTCTTCTCATTGTCGTTGACCCCAACAATGGTGAAGTACGCCTTCAAACTCATTAGCCACATCCAAACCGTCAATCCTTTTGAGTTTGTAGGATCAAACAGATCTAGTCGAGCCAAACAAATTTTGGGTTCGCTCCAGAGATGGGAGTTTCTCTCAACAAGAACCTCTTCGTGTGCGCTTGCGTTGAGGAGAGCCTCCATCGTGACGTTGACTTATTGGATGAAATAGTTAATGATTTCGTTGAGCGCGGAGATCCGGGTGGCTACTTACTCGTTGATCCGCGCATCTCGTCTAGAGCAACCTGTCGTCCTCGCTGTCTTCATCAATGTTGTTGGTAGGGACAATTGATTCATCGCTGTTGGGGCCGCCATCGGATTGGTTGTCGATCTTGTAGGAGTTGGTCCGGCTGCCGCATAGCTTGCCACGCCAGCATTTGCTGTGGATTCAGGGTTCGCTTGCATTGGCACGTTCTGCTCTTCCATCACCCAAGTCATCGCCAAATACCCGCTGCTGGTTGTTGGTTGTGCTTGCTTGCCTCACGTCGTAGTCGTGAAATCTGCTAAGTCTTGATGTGCAAGATGCGCTAACAGCTTGTTCGAGGTAGTCCTTTGAATGGATAAAGTACTCTAATGCCTCTCCAACACCGCTGTGCTCTGATGCCAAGTGTTGTATCGAACGGGGCGTAGATGGTGAACAAGTAGAAGTTGCGAGCAGAACACGATTTAGAACTGGGCACTGTTAAGCAATTTATAACTAGCGGTAAGTGTACTTCGATGGCAAGTGTCGAAATGATCGAACATATATATATAAGTGTCGACTTACAAATGAGGCATAGTCGGAGTCGTTGGGTTCATTGTCGAGTGTCGCGTGTGGAGTCACGTCTTGAGTGGTTGGATTCGAGAATGCCCGTCGATAAATCGGGGGACTTCAAGAATCAACGGAGAAGATGTGAGATGCATCTTTATAAATCTAGATACGCCTCGGAGCGTTAAGAAGTTGAACGAAAGGTCGTGATACTTCTGTCGTAGATTTGCGATAGTGGTCGAAGTTGTCGTAAGGTTTGGGAAGATTCACTAGAGGCGGGGACAAGTGACCAGTTTGCCCTCAAACGTCGGAGTGAGTATCGCGGTCTTGCAAGGCAATGGGCTGTTTACGTATTATCAGAAGGGCCAAATAGCTCACGTACCCATAAAACGCAAAGTGTGACTCTCATCCGCCCAGCACCAATAATAAAACAAGTCAAAAGTCCAGTAGAAATTCATGCTCGTTCACGGTGTTGATTTTTGTGAGCTTGTATTGGCAAAGCCATCGCGTGCTCTGAAGCAACAAGGGGATCCCCTACTGCCACAGGATCTTTGTGTGTCCAGCAAGCATGCCTTGTACAAAGCTTAGCGAAGTAAAAACACTGAATGAACATATTGGTTCATGATACAAGTATGGTAGAAGGAATGTACAAGGAACAACAGCACGTAGCGGCTCAGCACTTTGCTCTGACGGAACTCCTTGTCCTAAATTGGGGCGCAACGCCTTGCTAAGCCGTCAAGGCCGTTGACGCAAGGGTCTCGGTGAAGCCACCAATGCAGCGATGGAAGGCCTTTAGGACGTCAGGACAACCTCCTCCCAGGCTGGCATGCCTTTCCTGGCTTATAGGGATCTTGGAGGAATCTTCAGTAGCGTCCTCCACCTAGGCTGGCACGTAGGTGTTCGACTTATAGGGGCCTTGGAGGGATCTCTTGCAGAGTCTTGGTTTGGGGCTCCAGATCAGAGTCTGGAGCGGTGTGAGAGATTATAGCTAGAAGATTATAGCCGTAGAGAGATATCTGAACTGAGAGGAGCTCCTTCTATACCTAAGGTCCTGGCATGTTGACCACTTGAAGGAGAAGCTTCCTTCAGGTGCTTCAGGTTAGCTCCCTTTCCTTTCGTACAATAGGGAAGCTTCCTTCAGGAGAAGCTTCCTATAGTACAAAGTTTGTTCCTGGCACCTCAGCAGGTTCAGGGAGAAGCTTCCTCCTTGAGGAAGCTTTGTCAGGTGTTCAGGTGAAGCTTCAGAGGAGGTTGCTTGTCCTTTAGGCCTTCCTGTAATGACCGTTAATCTTGCCATGTTGTTGCATCAGATCCGTCGACCAGGATCCTCCTAAAGCTTGCACCGGATTAGCCCATGTTGGTAGAATGGGCCTTGGCTCCATGCATGAGGCTGTTGATGCAGTGGAAGCCTCATGTTCAGGGTGCATGTTGCTTGCCCAATCAGCTACAGGACTCCCTGACCAGGGTGGTTGTGCAGTATTGTGCAGCAAGTAGCCCTCCTCTTGCTGGAGCCAGCTTAGGGCATGCGCATATCTCTTGCGCATGCCAGCACACTACAGTACTTTCCAAGCCCGTTAGGTTGCTCCAGGGCTGGATGCCAGAATCATTCTGGCTCGTAAAGAAGGAAACTCCCAGTTGACGTGGACCCGGGAATCCACCGTAAAATCCATAGATTTCCGTACAGTGCTCCAAACGCAGTGTCGTCTTCACCGAATCGGA
>SZWC01005552.1:72330-91842 GCA_023375785.1 Penium margaritaceum
TTGTGCAGTATTGTGCAGCAAGTAGCCCTCCTCTTGCTGGAGCCAGCTTAGGGCATGCGCATATCTCTTGCGCATGCCAGCACACTACAGTACTTTCCAAGCCCGTTAGGTTGCTCCAGGGCTGGATGCCAGAATCATTCTGGCTCGTAAAGAAGGAAACTCCCAGTTGACGTGGACCCGGGAATCCACCGTAAAATCCATAGATTTCCGTACAGTGCTCCAAACGCAGTGTCGTCTTCACCGAATCGGAGCTTAGCACCAATGTAGTAAATGTTTCACTAAATACTCCCCCTTGATTGGTGTGCTAGTGATTCAAAAAGTGTCTCATTTGCGTGCTCCCGAGAAAATTGTTTGATTCACTCTGCCTCGGAGTGCCCTTGAAAATGGAGCCAACTCTTGGCCTCGGTCAATGGTAAGAATCCCCGAACGTCGAAGATCAAATGTCGGCTTCTCGTAAAATTGAATCCCCGTATCCCTCAATAGAAGGGACTAGAACGAGGCCTTTGGATCCTTTTCACGATCGATTGGGAATTTATGGTTCCACTCGGGCATGCACGCCCTTTTGAAAAATGTTATCGGTGGCGTATGGCTGGCCACAACCACGATGTGGGTTGGCGGTTGCTTCGCGGAGGCTCTCTGGAGTCTTTTTTGGGTTTGGAGTACACGGATATCTCCAACATTTTTGTCGGGTGAGGTTGGGGTCACCTCACCACTTTGACCCTTTGAGGTTGCTTGGTGGTGGCACAACTCTTCTTGAAGGCATGCACCACGCTTTGCATGCACGTGCGTTCGGGCGGTCATGTGCGAGGTAGCAACTGCATGGCGGGACCGCCGTAGGGACCACGTGCTAGGAACGCTTCCAAGACCATTGAGTATGCACTCTCGCGGGAGAGTATAAGAGATCACTTCCTCCAGTGACATGCCTTAGTAACTCTCCCCGCTGTTGTATGAGGTTGCTGCCCATGTAGTGCACAATGCTGCTTCCCTCCTCTGCCTCCTTGGAGGTCCACTTTGCTGCCTAGCTCCATGGCTGAGGCACACCAAGTGACCTCCTAGCTGCCTCGACCAATTCTTGGTCGATTTTGGGATCGTCCTCCGAGTAGGGCATTTCTTTTGCCTCTGGATGGCCGTCCTGGCCTTTCTGTCACTTGGGCTGAGTCCCATCGAGTGGCAAGTTTGCCAGCAATGTTTTGGGGCCATATTGTCCCGTCCATGGCGCTTCTTGGTCAACGCCGTTCGTCGTGGCAGCGACCTTGGCCGTTACGCCGATTGACTCCTACGATTTTGGAGCTCATAGCTCCTCGCCGGCCTTTTGCATTTTTTTACTTTGTCGGCTCCTTGCGTCCGGTTTCACCGGGTTCGCCTCGCCACCACTTCGTAGCGAGCGATGGGATCGCGAGGAATTCGCGAAGTACTACCCCCCTTTTTTTTCCTTTTCTGGCTCCTCGCGCAGGCCCTCCTGCCTTGGTGGAAGCGTGGTCCTCTCCTCGCCTCCTTGCCAACGGCGAAGTGAACTTCGCGAGGGGTCCTGTTGCCGCGGCAGGGCCTTGCCGCGGTCAAGCGTGCTGTCGCGGCAGCTGCCTTGCCTCGCTCTGGCCTGCCGTCGCGGCAGGCCTTGCTGCGGTTGAGCCTACCGCCGCGGCAGGCTTGTTGTTGCCACTCGCCATCGTGGCGAGCGGCGAGCTGAGGCGAGGTCCGACAGGGACCTCCCTCCCCCTCACTCAGCAGCAGCCGCTGACATGCTGGGGCTTATTTTGCTCATGCGAGCAAGTGTATGTTTTTTCTATCTTTTTTTTCTCTCTCGCTATCTTAGCTGGCTGACCCGCCGTAGTGGCTTGCCAGCTGTAACAGCTGTCCACGACCGCAGCCCGGTGGTCGCATTCAGCGCTGGCCGATCCACGAGAAGCTATGTCGACCACCGTTATCTTTTCTTCTTTCTGTTGCTCCGTTCCAATTGTGCAGTGCGAGCGCCACTTTTGCACATGGACGAGAACAACAGCGGCTGCTCCCGTCGATGGCGTCATCATCCTGGGCCATCCCAAGTGGTCAGGCCGATTTTGTAAAAAGGCCCGACGAGAGCTGCTGCAAGTTTTGAAACAACATCTACTGCTGCCAGCCGCTTGTAACGAGTTGCAACAATGGAATCCGCCTTCGTAGACTATGGTCGACATCCAGATCCAAGAGAAAATAGTAACTACCTTTGTTTATCTCCTTTTATCCCCCTTTCAGCTGCAATCCTTGATGCTTGTGGATGAGTTGTGGCAGAATTGAAAATCGTGTGGCGAGACAATCTCTTTCCCTCCCTCGAGCGTAGATAACGTCTCCTCCTCCGGCCTCCTCCCCCTTGTCGGTGAAGCCTTGGAGAACTATGGTACAGCAAGAGACCTCGCAATGCTACTGCCACACACTCCATTGGAGTTCGCATGTCTCCACCAGATCTTTAGCCCATTGAGTATGGCTCCAGAATTCACGCCACCTACGCTAAGGTGGGCTTATTGCAACCACCTGCCGACCGGCAGGATTTTTTTTACGTAGCTTTGCTCCTTTGGAAAGGCTAGTTCAAGGTCTGCAGAGGACCTTTCACTCCCCTTGGACGTCGCATGCGTCCGAATGCCGTTGCGTAGTAGCATTGGCTCATGAGTGCAACTGCTGGCTTCCAGGCCGTCCTCGCAGCCACTTCTTTGAGGACCTTTTTGGGTCCTCCCTTTCTTTCTTCTTCCTCTTCTTCTTCCACTTCCTCCGCTGCCCGATGCGCGCTAAAAGGTGGGTAGTGGAGATGCGGAACAGACAAGCTGAGTTATTGCTGAAACACTCAGCCTTGTCGACGTTGTGTTGGCACCACTGACTTGCTGGTCGATGGTGGTGAGCTGATTTGTTGCTTCCACCTTGTCGCCTCTTCCACCGACGACATGCCGATTCGCTGAGAGCTGTGATGCTCTTCACATCAGAATGCTACTCCTTGTAGCATGTTCAAAGATCTGGAGAAGTGGCATCGTCTACATGGTTTCTGTTCTTTTGCAACTCTGTCCTGATCCTCCTTGGCAGCTCGTTGCTTTGGCCCTGCTTCAGTGCATAGCATGGCAGATGTGCACTCCATCCTTTCGCATTGAGCCGTTGCAAATTTGTTGGTTGCCGTGGTTCCTTGGAAAATTTTGACGTTGCCGATGTGCTTCCCTCGCGTGATTATTAAAAGCGAGATTTGACTGGGCCAAGTGCTTGTGCCAAACATTGGCACTGCGCCGTGTCCACGATTGCTGGACAAGCCAAAGGCTTTGCTTGCAAAGCTGCAAGTTCTGGCTGTTGCCCCACTACCTCTTCCGGTGTTGCATTGGCCATCGTTGCTTGCTTTTGCATTCCTCCAAGTGCAAATGCGGCTGATAGCATTGCTCAAGACATGACAAGCTCCGACAATGAAGGAGCATATGTGACTTCCAACAGCAATGGTGCTTGCAATCTTGGGTATGGCTCCCCCTGGCACATGTGATTGCACAGCTACTTAGGTTGGGCCACCCGTGGTTACAACTGAGAGATGCGTGCAGGTGCAGACACACACATCTCTTGCTCCTGTTGGTAAAGCAGTTCATGTGCGCCAATCTGCTGTCAAGTCACTGTGCTTCCCTCCTTGAAACCATGAGGAACAGTGTTGACCGGTCTCAAACCGGGTGCCGTGAAAGACACTTGTTCCGTAGCACATGATGGTCCTGGCCCACACTCTTGCGCAAGGTCGGTACACTTAGATGCTTGCAATAGCAACTGTACTGTCTTGGCCATTTGTACCATGACCAATGCCACTCACGCTTGCGGTAGTTGCACAGTTGTTGCTGGCTGCTACACCAATGAGAGGTGGAGTTCTTGTTGCATCTCCTCCTCAATCTGGTACAGCTGGTGTTGAAGCCCCAAATCATGGGCTTCATGTTGCTTCCGCTTCCCCCTCCAAAGGAGAAGTGCGAGTTTTTCATGGAACAACTGTTGCCGCAAGTCTTTCATCGCACGTTCATGAGCTTGACGTGCAGAGGTTTCTTGAAGCGTGTGCAACGCTTCTTCCGCCAAACGCCTTGGCTCTTCAATTCCTAGCGTTGGCTCTGCCACATGGAAGTTGTTTTCCAAGCTCATTGATAGGCTTGGTGGCACGGATGGACGATGAGATAGTGCAGCACGGGCATTGTAGCTCTCTATCTCCATCGTGCTCATCTCTTTGGGGAGTTCTGCGGATAGACTGTCACCTTGGACGTCTGCACCGCACCTCGTGGAAGGAGACACATGCTGTCGTCGACCCAAGCTGGAGCACTCCATCTCCATAGAAGGTGCAAGATGCGGTGGGACCCCTCCTCCCATAGGTACAGGCCCTTGTTGGGCCGCAAAGGCATGTGGCACTAGTGCTTGGAGCTCTTGCTGAGCGTGTGCCATGGGTGGCACAATGTGGGCAGGTTGTGGCTCTTGAGCCACAAACGGCCGTGGCATGCCTCCTTGTGGTGCTGCTACCAGCTGCACTTGTGGAGACATGGCTGGTTGCACAACTTGGGGAGTGCTTTCTCCAGGCAGATGTGTACCTGATGCATGCGAACTTTGTTGTCACTGCAACTGCTTTTGTTGCTACTGATGTTTATGACGTTGTTGCTGTTGCTGCTGCTGTTGTTGCGTCCATGTTAGGTGATGCTGAAGTTGTGTTACATGGGTTTCTTGGGCTGCATGTGACTCTTGTGGTTGGTGCGTCTTCGATGCTTGAGCTGCATAGGCCAGCTGCCCCTGTTGACGAAGGAGCTCTTGATCGGCAATCTGCTGCCTCAGCGCCTCCCTTTCTTGCTCCACAGCCCACCGTGCTGAAGCTTCTTGCTCCTCCAAATGTTGCACCTCCTCAACCAAGCATTGTGCCATTGCCGCTTGGCGTTGTGCACGGTCTGCGACATGGCGTCCTTCCTCTTGGCCCATGTGTAACCCGCACAAAATTGATTGTGTAGGAGAAGCTGTCCAAGCATTCTCGTCTTCTATGTTCTCCATGCTTGCTGTGTAGGTGGAACGCTAACCACACGCCTCTGCAAAGTGGCGTCAACTCCACCTCTTGCCGAGCGCTTCTACAAGGATGGTAGAGAACGTCTCCACCACCAAAGTAGTCCACTGCTGCTCCTGCTGATGCACTTGCTGAGAGCACTACCTACTGCTCTGATACCATGTTGATTTTTGTGAGCTTGTAGCGGCAAAGCCACCGCGTGCTCTGATGCAACAGGGGACCCCCTTGCTACATCAGATCACGCGGTGGCTTTGCCACTGCAAGCTCACACGAATCAACACGCGACATGTGTCAACGGACGAGAAAGGAGAAAAACCGCATGGGGTCATCGCTCCCACGCGAGAATTGCGAGGGAGTGATGACCCCTCTGTTTTTTTTTTTACACGCAAACCCCCCAATTTGATTTAGGGTTTTGTATGTTTAGTGCGAGCTCCGTTCATGCCAAACATAAAACCCTAAAACAAACTGGGGGGTTTGCGTGTAAAACAATAAGGGGTCATTGCTCCCTCACGTTTGAGCGATAATGCCCTTCTTTTGTTTTTGACATTTTTTATACGCGTAAACCTATTTCTTAGCACACAGACCGCATTCAAACCCTACCCCAAAATACATTCAGGGTTTCAGGATTTTGTTTCTACGTGGGCTCCTGCGGGAACCTGCTGGGCCCAGCTACCACGGGGCCCAGCAGGTTCCCTTTCAACGCATGGGGAGTCTCAAACTCCCCTCAACTCTAAACAAACCTCCCCCCGCTAGTATCACAAAGCCTTCAATGAAGGGGTTTGTGATACTAGCGGGGGGCGCCGCATGCCATGCATTGTCTGCGCATTGCATGCGGCCTTACCGTGCATTCTTATCTGATTTCTTTGTTAATGGCGTGGCGGTAGCGGCGGCCGATGGATAGTTAGGTTATTTTACACCGGACAAAAGGCAAATAAGTTTAATGTTTCTACTATTTGGGTATGTGTGACTTGTACCCTAACAGAAAGGCCCACTTTGAAAAATTCAGGACTCGTGTACGTCTGGTACGTAACATCAACAGCATTGAGGCACGATTTCATAGCAGTCCAACGCCTTTGAGAAGTCATCCAAACAATATCGGTTGATACGTTTTGCGACACTTTTGTCGACCATTCTAAAAAGTGTTTGAATTTATCAAAACCTTCTATAATGGAATCCCATAGATTGGGGCGGGTGGCCAAACTGCCCTTTACTCATCAGCCAGAAAATCCTGAGGTCGTCGCATGGTGGAAACCAACTGGAATGATATAAATGCCCACTTCCAGAGTTTAGGGAATCCTGTACGCTGTGATTGTGACACTTTTCCCCCCTTATAGTCGCAACATCCTGGCACGTTAGCAGACGTGGACTGGTGACGACAGTTTTATCCTTTGGTGACATGATCAATGTCTCCAAGGTTGTCATAGGACTCCTACCTATTGTGCTTGGCGGCATATCCATGTCACTTGATCAGATAGTCTATCGTTTTCCCACGACGTTGATATCCGATGATGTCTTCAATCACATACCATACTATCAGGCATATTAATGCACGTTCGAGAAAGCATTTTTGTTCTTTTTTATTTCACCCAAGAATTGGACATTTTTAAATTCTGATGTGTTCACCCAATTTTGTGATTGTCATATTTGCCCATCAGTTCAGGTCCTGCCCCACTATAGGGGTTGTACATTCATGTTCAAGTGTTTTACTTCCTTTGCAACCCTTTGGCATGAGACATCCATCCATTTTGTTGCTCCTGATGTGGCAACCACACAAAATGCTCTTGCACCCATCTCGCTCACACTGGATTTACTCCCATTAACTATATGTGAATGGGAGCACAAATCACTTTGAGCTGAATATTTGGAGATTTATAGTTTTACTCCTGATTCACCCAAACTAGGTATAATATTTACAAGAATACATGGGCGAAGACCAAAAAAAATCATTTTACACGAATATGGGTGACAGTATGGTACTCCGTATCCCTGCACACTTGTACATGAGGTGGTGGTGGTGCGACGTCTCTAGCGGGGAAGTTCTTGCTAGGATCCCAATATTGCTTGAGTTTTTTTATGTGGAACACAGGATGGATCGCCATGCTGATCTCGGCCATTATGTCTAGTAGACGACTTAGAGCATCCGCCAGATTTGTTTTTAGGCCACTACTCGCTGTCATACTCCACTTTGTATGCCACTACGAGAGACTCCATCCATCGAGTTTGTCAACGGCTGGGATTTGGCTAAGCATTGCAAGTATTGCACTGCGTGGTGGTCGGTGCAGACGATCCATTGTCAGCATTTCATGTTACACTGCCACGTCTTAAACTCATGCACGACTCCAAGCATTCTTTTTTGTGCACCGCGTAGTTGAAGTCCGGCCAGCGGAACTTTCTTCACATGTACGTGGCCGGTTGCTCTCCACCATTGTTGTCTTGGTGGAGAACGGCTCCAATGACTCAACTGGACACATCCATCGCCATGATGTAGTCCACCGTTAGATTTGCCAATTGTCAGGCTGGCACCCGGATACAGCATTTCTCAAAGAATTGAGCGCTTCTTGTTCAGTGTCCTCCCAACTCCAATCGGTTTTATTATCAGCAAGATCGGAGGGAGGCACTAACACCCGGACGTAGTCCTTTACAAATTGATGGCAATAGTTGCAAAAGCCAAGAATACGTGGACGGCCCGAACATTGGTCTGCGTCGGCCAATCAACAATTGTCTTCACCTTTTTTTTGGGTTCATGGTGACCAGTCTACTGACAATGATGTAGCCAAAACACTCAATAAAAGGGCGACCAAAGTCCCAATTCAAAAGCTTTCTGAAAAATGTCTCTCATTGTAGAATCTCAAGAACTTGTCAGAGATGTCCATTATGCTTCTCCAGGATATGGCAATGAACCAAGATATTATCAGGGTACACCATGGCAAAGTTGTCAAGGTACGGGTGAAACATGTTGTTCATCACCGCCATGAATGTCATGAGGGCGTCTGTGAATCCAAAATACATGACCGTGAACTTGAAGTACCCGTATCTGGTGAAAAATGGTGTCCTCTCAACGCCCTTATCAGACACATGGATCTAGTTATTGCAACTTCATGTTTCAAATTTGCAGAAACTTCGGGCATGGCGATGTTGTTCAATGCCTGGTAATCCACACACATTCGCATCTCCATAGTTTTCTTTTTCACAATAAACTACAAGCATTGTGTAGGGTGACGTGCAAGGCCTCATGAATCCCTATCCAAGTATCTCATCCAGTTGCTTGTTGATTTTGGTCAGCTTATGATCACTCGTCCAGTGATTCCCCTTCATAGTCTGTCCACTTCTCTACTTCAGGTACATCTGCTGATTGACGAATTTTCGCCGAGATAACACTTGGAGAAGTTTTTTCAGTAAAATCCCTCTGAATCCCTCGACGAGTGCTGTAAAATACTCCGGTACGACTGTAAGTTTTTCAGGTGTCGAGGCTGATGTGGTTGCTTTGGTAGCTATGATATCTTCCACTTCGCTGGTCTCCACGTGGACTAACCATGCATGAGCGTCTCATCCCAGTTTCCTCTTAGCCTCGTCCAAAGATGTCAACTGGCATTTTTTACTATTGCAACTTCCTCTGCTGGTTCCACCTCTTCTTCTTCCCATGGCTGTTGTTGAATCGTAGGTTGCTCGACCAAAGGTAGATGTGGTGTTTGCCAGCAATGCTGATGTAGACAGATTCGCTACTCCAATGCACCTAGGTACAGGAAATCTCACCCAAGGATAGCTTTGTGGTCGCTCATTAGACATGTTTTCTGGACCGTTATGTCGTGCTTATCTCCCATTCGCAGTCGGAGTGGTTCCCAAGTTCGACGGATCTATAATTGTTTGTCGATGATTTTTCCTCCAAGCATTCCTGGTCTGGTCTGCAAACCCAGCTTCCGAACCAAGTCGTTGCTCACAAATCTATGAGAAGCTCCTCCATCAAATAGTTCCGGTACCATTCTGTGACTTTTACAACCCCTCCGTTGTACTCATATCAGTATCACTAGTTGTTCTTCCTCGTTTCCCTCGTCGAAACTTGCGATCTTAGAAACCCTTGACCCCGGCAATTATAGCCGATTAGATGGGCAAACAATCGGTGTAGAATATGTTTATCAGACAGCAGTCTCTCCGTCTACTCTTGCCCCTTTTTGTTCTTGTCTCTTCACTTTTTCTCTCTGACTGCCCTCTCTTTTGGGTCTTCTGACACCGTTTATTACTATAATCCGAGATATGACTAGGCTTCCAGTAAGTCCTACGGAGCCGTTTATTGTATTGGTTGATGGTGTCAATCTCCATCAAAGACAAGGTTTCGGTCGACCAAGAATTTCCTCGACCATGAGAGGGTGTGTGGCTTTAGGGTCAATAGCCGTCAGATTCCTGAATCGGGGCATTGCAGTTGCCGCTGTCGATGCTATTGGCTGCTCAAATCATTTGCACAAATTCATCAAGGATGCAAAAGATGGCGACTCGTCTTTGGATGTCTCACTTAAGGCCATCGTCGTAATAGAAATATAGTTTGTCGAGGATGAGGTTGCTACCGGTGATGATTTCACGAAAACGCCTCGTATACTCCGTCACGTTCGACTGTCTACGCAAGCGTTGGAGCCTTTACCGTGTGTCACATCTCTTGTTGCAGGTAAGTGTGATGCGCGCAAAGAGGCTCTATGTTTCCCGTGGTATGAAAGAGACATGCCACGTCGGATTCATCTTCTCGAGAGGTAGTACGCTAATGATCGAAGATGTGAGAGCAGTTCCGTGAGCCGTTGATCTGGCTCCGTCGGTCTTTTGCTGTCGTTAGATGGTCTTTAGAACGGACCACCAACTTAAATCGCGCCACGTAAAGGCAATGCTGCGAGATCGATTTCGTTCTTTGTTGTTGACACCAACAATAGTGAAGCACACCTCCAAGCTTGTTAGACACACCCTGACCGTCGGTCCCTTTGACCTACCACATCGAACGGCCGGGGAAGTGCCCGTCAAATGTGGGATTCACTCAAGAGTTGGAGATTTCTCTCACCGAGCACTGCTTTGAATGCATGGGACGTCCAAAGCTCCTCCATCCCATGTTGAGTTGTTGGAGGCCAGTGCCTCCTATTGTGCTACATGTTTTCTCGATGAGCAATGGTGAGGACGAAGGGTCCACTAAGCCCATGGGGTCATGGGGCCCATGGGGTCCATCACAAGGGTCCACTAAGCCCATGGGGTCATGGGGCCCATGGAGTCCATCACAAGGTTGGTCCTCAGGTGCATCGGTGTTGTGTCATTTGCCGTGAAGGTTGTCACTTCTGTCTAGTTCATCTGGAGAGCATCGGTGTTTGCATGCTGCCGATGATCCATCGTCGGAGTGTATGCTGGTGGTTGCTTTGTTTTCCTGGATGCGCTCACTCTGCTCACTCTTGTCATCGTGAGGTCTACGATATTCTAAACAGTGGAGATGCTTGGAAGACTCTACAAGGTTTTTTCCATGTAGTTTTAAAGTCGGTTGTCCATCTAGCACCAGTACGCTACCGTACCGTCACGCATGTTAGTACACTTTTGAGAAAGTATTTTTGTGATTTTTCATTTCACCCCAAAATCGGGCTTTTTGAAGTTTTGATGTGGTCACCCAAATGGGGCACTTCGGTAATTAGTGATTTTCATGTTTGTCCATCAGTTCAGGTCCTGCCCCTCTGTAGGGGTTGTACATTTATACTCAAGTGTTTGACTTCCTTCACAGTCCTTTGGCATGAGACAATAATCCATTTTGTTGCTCTCAATGCTGCAACCACACAAACTGGCCTTGCGCTCATCTCAGTTTCACTGGATTTACTTCCATTCACTCTATGTGATGAGCACAAATCCCTTTGAGCCAAAACTTCTGGAGATTTCCAGTTTTACTCCTCATTCACCCAAACCAGATAGAATACTCATAAGAATACATGGGCAAAAAGAAACAATAATATAAAACAAATATGGGTGACACTACGGTATGTTACCTAGCGTTAAGTCGAGTAGAACGTAGGTGGTTCACAGGCATGAGGTGCGAGACAATAGACAGTTCAAGGAATTGGGACAAATGGATAACTCATGTTAAGCAGTATGTGTAATTTGATGACAAGTGTTGAGTAAGTCGAGCTCACATATACAATTAAGAGAATCTGAATGAGGCATGCCTTGGGTCATTGGCGCTCGAGACGAGTGACGCGTGCGAGGTCGCACTGTGTATGCCTGTTTTGAGAAGCTCTGTCAAGAATTCGGTGGGCGTCAAGAGTATCGAGGTGTGGTTCCATGAAATTCCAGCACCATCAAGAAGTGGACAAAATAATAAAAACAATTTGATATAGTTTATGACAGTTCTGTTGACCATCTTGGAAAGTGGTTGAAGGTGTCAGAATGATCTGGATCAAAATATTCGAGGTCGGGGCAGGTGGCCAGAATGCCCGGCCGATTGGCATAAAAATCTTGAGGTCATTCCGTGGTCGACCATGAATGTAATGAAAAAAATGCCCACTAGTGGAGTTTGAGGACTTGCGTATGTCAGAAGTGTAACAGATGACTAGATTCCAATAGAAACCCCACCAAGAATTTGGGTGGTTTTGGGAATATTGAGGCATGTATTCGTATAGGTCCCAAATGGTTACCTGCTCCCACATCGTGTTGCATCCCAAACGTACACGAGTACCTAAACTCCATGATTAGGCATTTCAATCATTACATGCATGGCCCTCCGTGCGTCCACCTCAGGATCTCTATGCCGTTTGGCTGAGGGTATTCAGGCCACCTGTTGCGACCTCCGGTATTATGCTCCCAAAGATTTTGGCACATTCAACCACATTCCAAAAGGGTCCATAGACGTGTCGTAACCCGCATTGATGTTTTGACACTGTTTTGTACACTTCTCATGGCGCTAGACTTTCATATCACCGTTTCTCGCTATTATAGAAACCACCTGACTTCTCAACTGAGTTTCTTGAAGCAACCACCTACGATGCAATGTCGCACATGTTTCTCGGCTCGATCGTCCAAGTCCCAACATATACCTCACTGTGATAGTCATTATTGTATATATGCACCTAGCATGTTTGACCCTTGTCATTGAAGTACATCTATTGGCAAATACACATCATCCAATCGTCCCAAATCCTTGTATAGTCTTCTTAGCACCTCATCCCTCTCAACCATCCATGTTTCGGTTGACGTAAGGCTTGGTATCACAGTGAAGCGGCAATAGAGGGATAGCCAATGCATAAACAATAAGGCGACAATCTTGCACATGTATTCATAAGTTTTCACACATGTTTCTTAAGGTAAAGCTCATGATCTCTTACTGATACCCGGTTTTTGGATAAGCTAACTTTGTTGGAAATCATGCACTTTGGGTGAGACATTTTGGTGACATAGTTTCCTGTGCAAGCACTAACATGACAGTTGAGACCTCCATGTGTAAAAATCACTTGCGTGATGTGTGGGAGAAGAGTTAAAAGGTCGCTTGTGTGTTTATCATCCCATAACAACACCATGAATGCCTCCTTCTGGTTTATGTTATTGTACTCATGCACTCAAAATTTCTGACACGTGTCATCGAAGTGAACTTACCATTTATTACATTTGGCCGGATTTGTGAAATGCCTCCAGTCTGCACCACATTTAAGAGACATGCCAAATGCTCGTAGTTTAAGTTAACTGTGCCCCGGTCTGAAAACTTAATGGCAGGATGCCACTAATTTGTAGATTCATGACACAATGTCATCACCTGAGTGAATCTTAGGAAATCCCAAAACACATGTAACATATGCCCCCAGTCTTCACCCATGGACGAGCAATAAGTAAGGAAGGATATAAAATGAAACCTTATGATTTTCCAACCTAGTTGTGTGACATGCAGGAAACCTTGTCCACAACATTGCACATTGATGAAAGAATGCCATCACTAGCGTATGATTTGGGAAATCTTGAAAAGTATGTGGCCTATGACCTCAACATTTACCCGTGTATGACCACTTACTAAGAAAGGAGATGGAATGGAACCTTTATTTTTAACTATCCTGGTCATGTAAGAAGGATTCACATGCATCGTCGTGGCCATGTTTTGTGAAAACATACTCATCCCTTGAACATGCTCATGAAACACAATTGAACATCACCATAAGACATTCATATTTGTTATTCTGAAAGACCATTGAAGGGTATGTATCTGTCAATCGGATCGAAGTTAGAAGACCATAACATTGTTTCCAACTTCAATTCAAACTGGTAAAATGAATGCACTAATGTCCCCCTCATGACGTGGACGGCTACTAACTAGGGTCAACTTACACGTAGTTTTTCAGGTTGAGGATAATCTTCTAATAATCTACAAGCTCGTGGCATGATGTGACTAGATTTTCAAACCGGAGACATTCCTCATTGCAACATCAAACTTGGGGTGTTCCTCATTTAATCCACAAGACGGAGGCCAGATAACCAAAACTACCCAATTTTCCTCTACTCCTCATGATCAACCTGTGAACCACCTACGTTTTTGTGAGCATAACACAACAGGAGATCACTCTTGATCAAGAAATTTTTTTGGAGAAACAAATATAGCAGAAGGGTCATGGAAAACTCTTATTTACTTTGTTTTGAGTATTATTGTAGAGGTTTTTGTGTTCTTTCCACGTGGCAAGGAGGGACCATACATGTTCTTTGATTGGCAATATAAGGTCGATTCATGCCTTTTGGACAGACTGGTTATCTACCCCCACTTTGTACCACACATATGATGATAAACAAACTGTGAACCTGGTTTTTAAACTTAGGATAGGATGCCATAAACTTGTAAATCAATTGCAAAATGCTATCGGTCTACTGGTGAAATGCAACCAGCCTGCACCACGTTTGAGATGAATACCACATGTTTGTGGTTGAAATGGCCTGTGTCCCCGGTTTGAATGGCAGGAAACCATGATTTTGAAGATAAATGACATAATGTCATCACTTGTATGAAGTTTGGAGAATGTTGAAGAAAAGTCACGTATGCCCTCGGTATTCACACGTGGACAAGCACTTCTTACAAAAAGGACATAGAAGGGAACCTAATGTCTTGCCAGCCTCGACATGCAACACGTGGGAAAACTCAACAACAAGATGCCACCACTTTGTAGATTAATGGAAAAATGCCATCGCTTGAGTGGATTACGGGAAATCTTGAAAATGCATGGCATATGCGCCCATTATTCACCCATGGCCAAGCACCTGTTGAGAAAGGACACGGACCAGTTTTTTTTTTTCTTTTCTCAATCCTATTCATGCGAACACTTGTCACATCAATCTTTGAAGCCAAAATTTGTGAAAATACACTCACCCCTTAGGCATGGTAATGAAACACGTTTGAACCTTATTCTGAGACACTCGAGATCACTGATGACAGTAAAGACGTCAACGAGATCAAAGTTCATAGACCATGAAGTTGTCGTTGAATTCAATCAACTTGTTTTAAAAATGCAATAATGCCCCTTGTATGACGTGGACGGCTACTATCGAGGGTCATATTACACATGGCTTACCAGAGTGGGAGCGGCCTTCTCATAGTCTGGGGACTCGTGGCATTCTGCCATGAAAGTGTGGAGCCAGGGACATTCTTCATTTGAACCTCAAACCAGGGGCATTACTCATGTTTTCCACAAAACAGGGGGCATACAACCCAATACTATCACTTGAAAAACGTTCAGTCGTGGACGAGCACTAATTAGGAAAGGACATATCCAGCCTATTCATGCAACACGAGGAAAGACTTGATGATAGGGCGCCACACCTGCGTAGATTAATGACATAATACCGTCACTTGAAGGGAATTTGGAAAATCTTCAAAAACATGTCGCACATGCCCTACTATTCGCTCGTGGACAGGCACTTATGATGAAAGGGCATGGAACATAACTTTTTTTAGCCTGGTTGTGATGAAGTTTGTCACATTGAACGTTGAGGCCACATTTTGCGATGTTATACTCACCCCTTAGATGTGCTAATGAATCACGGTTGAACCTCATTCTAAGGTATTCATGTTTGGTATTCGGAAAGACAACTGAATTTAACTCATTCATTGATGAGATTGAAGTTTATAGTCCATGAGATTGGTAAAATGTATGCAATGATGCCCCCAATATGGCACGGACCGCGACTAGCCGGTGTAAAAAAGACACAAAATTTTCCTCCTGTGGACAGTCTTGCACTGCTCTTTGTGTTTTCCCTATTCTCCTAAACATTTCTGCAACTTCTACTAGGGTTCAGCTGATATCATGCTCCCACTTTGAACAACAAATTGACGGAATGTCCCCACCCCTTTTAAAAAAAGGCATGGACGAGCGATTTACCTCATGCCTTGCCACTGCTCATGGTTTCATTGCTCCCGCGTGAGAATTGCAATCGAGCGATGATCTCTTTGCTTTTTCTTTTTTTTTACATGCAAACTCTCTAGTCTGATTTAGGGGTTTTTATGTTTTCCACAGGTGGAGCCCACGCAAAACGTAAAACCCTACATCAAACTAGGGGGTGTGCATGTCAAAAAAAAGCAATGAGGTCATCGCTCGATCACCATCGAGCAAAAATGCACATTTTCGAGATCAAGCACAAGCGCTTGTTCTGCTTTTTTCCTAACAGGCAAACTGTTTTTACGTGCAAATCCTAATCAAACAACACCCCAACTTGCATTCGGGGTTTTATAGTTCTAGTTTTGCACGGGAACAAGGAAGGCCCCACAAGAGCAGGATTGAGAGAGTTCTCATTTGACGCATGGGGATTCCTGGATCCCCCATGCAAGTTGCATGTAAACCACCCCCTCCAACAATCACAAACCCCTAAAAAGAGGATTTTTTTGTTTTCAGATGGCCATGCTAACATCATCAGTCCGAAGAGGTATGCATGCCTCATTGGGTTGACGTGAAATCAGCGTCGAAACTTTGTTTGGAGGCATACTTTCATTAATCTACATACTGGGGGCAAGGCTTGCATAAAACAAAAAAACATAGGGGTATTTCGCTTGTCCAGCCCTTCAACTATCCATTGCAAATACAACTAATTAGTCCTTTGATTGGAACACTTCCATGATTTGGGCTTAAACTTCCACGTCACCATTCACTATTCTTGAAAACTTGTTTGACTTTCACTTCACTAGAAAGCAAGATGTGCAGTTTCTTCACAAGATGAGGTGTGAAAGAGAGAGACCACAATGGTACTTAAAAGGCATGACCATCACAACATGCTATCTACTTGCCTTGCACAATCAGAACTGCCTTCTCTTCAGGAAATGAATTGGTGCCTGGTTGAAGGAGTACAGCCTCACAAAATGAGGGATCCGTGCAACGATCAAGATCACACATGTCCAAGCATTCTCCACCGGAGGGTTGTTCTCTTTTAGTTTCATCCACGACTTCAAAATCCATGCCATGTCCAAGTTCCTCGTCTTCCCCATGTCCATTTTGAGCCTTCCACTCCCTCTTTGCTCAACATCATTTTAAACCTCATGTGCATGCCACTCTAGGTAAGAGGCATGAATGTCGGCCTTGAAGGGCCTGTGCAGTCCAACATCAACTGGTTGTGCCTTGGGCACAAACAGAAGGTACAAACAAAAAGCGAATGTGGGACACCTAGGTTCTAGCCATTCCTTGAACTTAGGCATTGTATGAGGGTGCCATCCATCAATAAAAAGCACTAGCTCTTTCTTCCCCAACTCCAACCCTTGAGCACAACACATCTTTGAGTCCCAAGGATTTACCACATGTATCTCCCACTCTCGTGTGGTGGAGGAGTTTGTAAAAAGGTTTTAGGTGTGTGTCAAGTAGAGTTTATGACGTCCCTTGGCTTGGTGCGCATCCTCATTGTATGGGTGGATGCGTTTTGTCTTGCCTGCGTAGATGAGTTGAAAGCGGTAGCAGGCAACCCGCCATTGATGAGCCAATGACAATGGTAATCCCATGTTTGTCGTTCATGGCCACAATCACCACCTCCACTGAACCCTTGTGTGCATACTTGCGATCACCCATTGGCGCCAGGTCGATGCCTTTGTGATCAGCATTAACAAAAAAACCGGGATGGACAGAATGCATGATCATGATGGTAGCGACATGTTTGTGGATGGAAGTAGCCTGGCCTTCCCAATCTGTCGGCAACTTTTGAGCAACGTTTTTCACACTTTAAGAATTTGGTTACGGCACGAAGCATGACTGAATGATGTTTGAATGCGGAGAATCCCACAAATTCAAACAATAGGATGTGGGAGTACCATTTCCCAGTTCTCCCGCCTTTCACGCTTATCACTGACAAGTCTGCTTGCACTGTTCTCACCCTCATTGCTGCTTTGCCAGAGACAATATTCAACAAACTTTACACCTTACAATGCAGATCCTGCTGTCCAGCGTTGAGCAGACCCCGTCGGTGTATATGCCATGCTGCGTTGTCGCGCCACCGTCAGTGGTCAAGCGGCCCAAAGTGCGCTCACAGTGTAGTTACACAAGCCCTTGATGCGTGTAGATGAAACAATTGACGCGTATTGGATACTCGGGCTCACACTACATCATAAGCTCGGCGAGGCTACGCCGGGTCAGCTGTCAGCTATGCACACTATGGTCAACGAGTTGATTCCTGAGATATCCAATCTTCTCTTTGACGTCAAGGAAGACAAGCAGCAACGCCTCGCCTCTTGACTCGTGCCTCCCAAATCCCCACCTGGTGTTGATACCCTCTAGGACCTGACCACGGAGAGGCTTGCCACTTGGGTGGACCAACCTAAAGAGCAAACGCCTACACCATACGGCAGTGGCCGGAGTTGCCACTGACACCACTGCCTCTTCTTCTCTTTCCTCTAACGCTGCATTCTCCTCCTCTTCATCCTCATCGTCCTTGACCTCTCATACCACAGTCCTTTTCTCTCAAGGCCATGGGCGTGGGTGTGGCCAAGGTCATGGCCAGGGCAAGGAGAAGGCCAAAGGCACTACACCATCTCACGTTCCTGGTGAGATGGTGTGCTGGAATTACGGCTCATCCGAGCACTCTGTCCGTGTGTTCCCTTTGTCCCCTGACGTCCTATGCCTTGCATGTGCCATGATGCTCACTGGGAACATACTAGCTGCACTTCCTCTTCCTCCGAAACCATCTCTGGCTCGAGCACCTCCTCTCTGTCATCCGACTCCTCCTCTACGCAGGCTTACTCCACAGTTGGCATACCTTCCAGTTTTCTGTTGGTCTTGTATCCCTGGGGTTTTCCATCACCTTATAGAGTGCCCGTCCACGCTAGACCACCTTCACTGCCTGCTTCACTTCTCCACAGTATCCTTCTTCCTTGCGGTCTTCAGCCCGTCATCAAGGTCATCTGTCGACGACGAGCGCCAGCTAGAATACTCTCTTCTTGAGTGCCTTCACCATTGTAATCAAGGAGGTGAGACTGTGACTTTGTTGGCCGGAGGTCTTGCCTGTAAGACTAACACCGTCCTTCTTGGAGACCCCCCCGTCATGTCCTCGGATTTTTGTCCGTGTTTGTCCCATGGATTCAGCATTGGCAGGTTGTTGTTCTCCCTTGTTGTCTCGCTATCAGTGCATTGTCTCCTCCCTCTATTGGCATTGTCACAATCTATGATATCTTTCATCATGTTCACGTCTCAGTGGCTTCTAGACCCACAGCAACCACCTACCACATGAGGTCAATCCGTTCCGTCTTCGTCTCATAAGGTCCTGCCAGATCTGTTCACTTTGTGCGCACTGAGTCCGGCCACTTGTTTTCTGTCCAGGGCATTGGCGTTGTGCATTTTGTTGGCCCTAGTGGTATGCAATTTTTGGCTGACGTTCTATTTACGCGCCTTCCTAGGAGCTTAGCCTGCCGTCGGTGACCTCCCTTGATTATCAGTGCATGGATTTCTCAACTATTGAGTGTGATGACACTGCCAGTCTTTTCACCTTGGTTTGTGTCGTCTTGCGTGGTATCAAGTGTGACAAGCTTTCCCATCTGCCTCTTCTTTCCCCCTCTGCCTCCGCTATTGGGTCTTCTCTTGCTCATGTTGCGCCCTCTTTCTCCCCTGATACTATTCAGCTCTTGCATTGCGGTCTTGGCCATGAACACAGAGATGCAATCACCAGCATGCTCCTGCTTCAGCCCGCTATGGACCTGTCCCCATCTACTTTTCCTTTGCCCTACTCCTCTGACTGTATTAAATGTACCAAGGGACGAATGAATCGCTTTCCTTTTGCCTCCTCTGAATCCTAGTTCTCTCACTCCCTTGACCTCATTGACATAGATGTGATGAGTCCCCTTCTTCATGAGTTCCTTGGGGATGTCAGGCGGTATGTTCTTTGTCTTACTGCTGAATTCTCCCCATTTTTTTATGATCTTTGCTCTTATTCAAAGGCACAATGTGAGTGTTGTCCTTGATTCCTTGTTTGTGTAAGCTGAACGTTTGTGTCAGCGCTCTCTGCGTGTCTTCTGCCATTTATGCCCAATCACCTTAAATTCACACACTCGATAAAGTGTGTACAAC
>SZWC01005552.1:107374-128098 GCA_023375785.1 Penium margaritaceum
GGGTAGTGTTCAACGCACTGCAACTTTTCACCGAGTATTTGTTGAGCGCCTATCTCCTGCGCAATACTTCCTTCGGATGAAGAGGAAGATGACCTAATCGCAAGGGGAGACCTGGTGCAGCACGGTACGTTGACGGGACTGAGTAAATCGCCAGTGTGCACAGCTAGGAGGACCGCACCTACGCGCGGGTTATAGCTGTCCGCTTCACTGGACAGCGTCTAGCACCATCAGTCGTCCCGGTGCGACGTGCGGAGAGACCCTACAGCGCGGCGTGAGGAGAGAGCCTCGAGGACCCCGACACCCTCGACGACCCCGACATCGTCTAGGACTCACCACCCTAGGAAAAGTTTCAGAACCTTCTTTCACGAACATAACCACTATCTGTCTTGAGGATCGCTGCTTTGCAAGGCCGAACATCGACCGGAAGCCCAGTTAAGTTCATGTACTTTCTTAACAAAATTTGAAAAAAAATTAATCCAGCTACATGCTTATGCGGCAAAGTGAGCTGATTCGGCAACTCTATGTGCCGTCAGCATGGCCAGCCGGCTCGCACTTTTCCAACTTGCAAGGACTTCCACCTGCCGCTGCGGACTCGGCACCTGCGATGCGCCACAAAACGGCGGAACGATCGATGGCCATCATCGATGAAGACATACCGAAGGTGAGACAGCTTTCATATACGGCCCGATTTCGTTCTGCCCACTGTTTGGGCCTCCAGATTTTGTCTCGTCCACTTTTTTGTTTTCAGTCATCAGAGGACTCTATTCCCTCGGACATATTATACTTCGGGAAATTCCCCAAATACTACGCCTTCGGACAGGGGTTAATTAATTGGAAAATCGGATTCCAATTCGCCACGCTTTTCCATTTTTTCATCCAGAATGCCACGCTTTCCATTTTTTCTCAAGAAGGACCACGGATTTTTTTGTCTGATCACGACAGGCCATGAGGGGCATATAAGACATCCCGAGATATCCCGCAAACTGAGGGCTTTCTATGACACCTTATTGTTGCATTTCTTCACTCATCGAAGTTAATGTTTTCTTTTCTTTTTGGAATTGGGGTGAGTCCGTTAGTTGATACTCGCAAACTTCTTTCGCTATTTCGATGTTATTCGACTGTCAGATCTTGAAAACTTCCACGTGCATAACACGACAAAACTTCGATTGTGCGTGAGACATTACAGGGGCCTGTTCGTCAGAACTTTTGGGCGATGGCCATTAAGAACAAGGCAAAGAAAATTCTAGATCTAAAAAGAGAGAAATCGACAAATTATGCAAATCGACACAAAATATGTTACGACGCGTACTTAAAGGGGCATATGGAGATCTGCATCGTACACTCGTGCCATTTCGTGATGTAACTTCAGAAACCTTGGCTTCTTTTTATCTAACTTCGGGTTCCGTGGCAAATAGTTGTCTAAAAACAGATCACGTGGGGCTTTGTTCATGCACCACCCACTGTTCGTGATGTGTGGCAGGTAGTAACTTTGCCGATTATACTTCACCCAATCTCTCAGAAGTGCGAGGCATTGTTCATGCATCACTCACTGCAAATGAGAAATTGTTATGCCAAGCGGAACGTAGGTGGTTCTTAGGGATGAGGTGCGGGACAAAAGACGATTAGGATGTTTGGGATAAATGGATAATTTATGTCAAGCAATAAGTGTACTTCCATGACAAGTGTTGAGTGAGTTCAGAACATGTATCCAATGCCAAGCATGAAAACGAGGCATACCGTACTTATAGCAGATTGGACGGAATCATTGGCAGACTAGGCCAAAGCAACAATACTTGAGGGTTACTAACCCTCAAGCCATCCGGTCCAACCGCCCACAATCAAAGGTGACCTTGCTCACGTGGCTAATTTGACCGGTCGACGTGGCACTACCACGCTACACTTCCCCCCTATGAGTGAGAGCTGCCTCAGCATCTCCCATAATCCCAACGTGGGATTCGAGCCCTCGAGCTTTGATACAAATGCAGCGGATTGGACAAAATCACCGGCTGACTAGGCAAATACCGTGGTGCCTGAGGGTCTTCGATCCTCTGGCCACCCCGTCCAACCGCCCACAGTCCCAGGTGACTCCGCTCGAGTCACGTGGCTCCTTCGACGGAAGATGCATGGAAGCTTCCTAGCAACGTAGCTGCAGACTAGGTATTAGTGCCTGGTCAGTCGGTGATGACACTCACAGGTCGTACACACGACGACAAGAGTTTGGCTAGGAGACACAAGGCACAGTGTCATAATGCTTGAATAGCATTTGTAGGGAGAAATGAAAAATGACAAGTCCATGGCATAAGTACCTTCCGCGGCGCACGGCGGGTGACGCACGCGGCAATGCAAGGTGTGTCCAAAATCCCGCCGAAAACCAGTGTTTTGGCCATATCTCAGCGTAAACAAGTCAGACCGCTACGCCGTCTGAACCTAAATGTGCAACATCACAAGCTCAACGCTACGACTGGTCACATGTATGCATCTGGCATCAAGCGGTGGACACACTATGCAAAAACATGTAAATTGGACCCATGGCCAGTCCACCGATAAACTTCTACGTGCTGTAGAAAAAGTGCGATAGATCCCAGACAGCGTCGAAGACTTAAGGGTGGTCGTCGATGAGCTCCAAACTGGTAGTCCACCACCAGACGACGCACAGTTGCCACCTCTGTCCGCATCTGGGATCTCCACGGGCATGGACACGGCCGAGTGGTCATAGGAAACTGTACAGGTCAACAAGAGCGTCACAAATCACGACACCCCGCCATGACCCGACGCTACAAGTTTCCACACATGTGCGGTACCTAAACAGGTTCAACAACGAGTGCAGAAACAGTCGTGACACAGACACAGACACACCCCGCAATCAACCATTCTCAGGCAAGGGACGAAGCCCAATAGAATGATTGGCCACCAGAAACTTTCCGCGCGTGAGTGCTTTTGTCAAGAAATGAGCACGCTGCATGTCAGTACCGAGCCACATGATGGAGAGATAACGGTACCACCGAGCAGGAACACGTAACCGGTGCGACCGCGTCCATATAGACTCCGGGCAAAGTCGCTGTCGGTGTAGTCGTCAAGAACCACTGAACACTCAGAGCGAAAGTAGAGTCCAAGGTACTGTGTGGAGACCACGTACCGCACCACTCGCACATCAGCATGAAGAGCCCTAGCACGTGGAACCCTTGAGAACTATGCAAGTAGGTTGATGGCAAAAGTAATGTCGTGGCGTGAGGTACTCGCCAGGTACATCACAGATCCGACGAGGCGGAGGTACAAGGTCACATCCACTGTCTCCCCTAGCTATATGGGATCGTCCACCTTTAGGACATCCTGACCGTCAAGTGTGAGAGGTGCGGAGGCCGTGGGCACTACACCAAGGAGGTCACTGAAGCGCTCCCTCACAACACATGTGTATCGAGCCTGATGTAGCAAAAGTGTCCGACGTCTACAGTCGCGCACGATCTCCATGCCAAGAAACACTGCTGTATGACAGATGTCTTTCATCTTGTAGGCAATCGGAAAGTCTGTCTTAGCCACATTTATGGCCTCCATGGAAGAAGACGCGATGAGAAGGTCGTTCACATGGACCAAGGTGGCAGTGAACCACTCAGGCGTCCGTCCGATGAAGAGAGAGGGATCTGCCCCACTCCATGCATACCCCGCACGGGTCAGGGTGCCAGTAATGTCATGGTTCCATCAAAGGGGAGTGTGCTTGAGGGCGTACAAGGGCTTGCGCAAGCGCCATACCTTGTCACTATCCTCAAAGCCTGGTGGACAGGACACGTAAATCTCCTCATCCAGAGAGCCATGGAGGAACGCATTGTTCACGTCCACGTGGTGCAGTTCCCACTCATGTTGAGCCACCACACCAAACAGAGTGCGAGCTGAGGTCATGTGGCGGACAGGGGCAAAGGTGTCAGTGGAATCAATGCCCTCAATCTGAGAATACCCCTTGACAGGGAAGCGAGCCTTGTGTTGAATATGTTTACCCCTTGTTCAGCCTTGTATGACGGATCGGGAATGCTCTGCCCCTTGTGGAGTTATGACCCCTGCATTTGATGTAGGGTGACTCAACTATGCTCTGTCTCATGTGAGATATGACCTGTGAGTACACCATGTAGGTGAGTGGTTAACTTAGCCATTTTGTTGATTTGGCCAAGTGAAAGGTCATGAGTTCGATCCTGGCTCCATGCACATCTTGGTTGTTTTGGAAGCTTCCAAGGAAGCAAGTCCGTTGCTTCTAGGAAGCAACACGACTGATCAGTCACCTTGGCACAAGGATGCTTTTGTGTCAAGCCCACAGCGCAAGTCTCTTGGTGATGTGGCAGGGTCAAGCCACTTCTCAGGAATGTGCTTTTGAGTTCTAGGACTGGACAGACAGCTATAAAAGGACTTGTCTTACATGCGAATTAATTAACCCTTGCTTGATGCTCTCTTGCGTATTGATGACTTGAGCTCTTCTTGAGATGTAATGCTAAGGCGTTAGTACTCTTGAAGGTGAAGTGTATGCCTAATTAAGTTTGGGATGCATAACACATACCTGCAAAGGAAGAAGGTGTAAAAACCTTTGTGAGCTTTTTCGGTTTCGCGGCTTCTCTGCCCGAGGTGGTTAGCTCAGTGGCTAACACCTTGTGGCATTCCATTGAGCCATCCGGCTTCACTTTCCTACAAAAGACCCACTTGATCTGAATAGCCTTCCTCCCAGGTGGAAGGTCGACTAGCTCAAAAACTTCGTGCTCTTGAATGGCACAAAGCTCATCCTCGCTGGCAGCCTGCCAGGCGTNGGTGTAAAAACCTTTGTGAGCTTTTTCGGTTTCGCGGCTTCTCTGCCCGAGGTGGTTAGCTCAGTGGCTAACACCTTGTGGCATTCCATTGAGCCATCCGGCTTCACTTTCCTACAAAAGACCCACTTGATCTGAATAGCCTTCCTCCCAGGTGGAAGGTCGACTAGCTCAAAAACTTCGTGCTCTTGAATGGCACAAAGCTCATCCTCGCTGGCAGCCTGCCAGGCGTTTGCATCCTCTGATGAGAGATCTTCCCTTAGTGTGCCCGGATTCGGCACCATAGAGGGAGAGCTCTTAGTGGCAAGTACACACGCCTTAGAGTTGGACCCAATGGCTACAAGGTTAGTTGCTGCATCATCAGCGATATGAAACTTGCGAGTGACCAGATCATGCCCTACAAGGCACGCTGGATGTATCTATGTGTGATCTCTGTGGACACTCACGAGTGATGATCCCGGCCTTTGTGCCGAGATCATCACTCGCGACGCTACGAGTGGAGCACCTGGGTGCGTGATCTGCCACGTACAGGACTCCGGAGACCAATGGTCAAAGACGACCACCGGGCTCACGTGAGTGACCTGGGCTCAAGGGGTTCACGTCAAGCTGAAGGACAGGAACAACCACATCTAGTGAGGACTGACGCAAAGGGGCATGTGATGCTTTGTAAGGAGATGCTGGTTAAATGATGAGAAACTCAGGACTGGGTGTGGCAACAAAAGCAGGAGTCGAGGCAGGGCCACGCACAGAGGTAGGAGTATTGGTGGACATGGGTACACAATCATGGGTGCTTGTGGGGTACGAGGGAACAGGAGTAGAAACCGTCTGGGCTGGAGAGGTCTCTGGGCCGACAGGGATGATAGCTGGGTCATCAAGAGCCGACGACCAAGAAGTGGAGGGAGCTCAAACAGACACAGCAGCCGGACGAGAGGGACTCGTAGGTCCAGACTTCCCCATCCGTCAAGAAGCCTCACACATAGGAACGTGCGTGATGGACATCGACATGATCGAGGTCAGGTCACGGTAGGTGGGAGACACAAAGAAGAGAGCATCGTGGGACTTAACGATGCGACGACGTGCGGGGTCCCAGAAACGCCACGCCTTCGACTGCGAGGAGATGTCCACAAAAGGCACACAGGCAACCGAGCGGGGAGACCTTTGATCTTGGCTGGTCCTCGGTGTACCACACAGAAGCCACAGATCCCTAGATACGAGCAAGGTACAGGTCGGCACGATGGCAAAACCAGAGCTCGTATGATGTAACATGGTCTGGAAGGGGATCGTGCGCGAGGCGGTTCAAGACCCACGTCACTTAGGCAAATCCTTCAATGGTGAAGGACTGTGCAAGACCGCACTCAGACTACATAGCACAAACCACATATTCCATGGTGCGGTTCCAGCGCTCAAAGACACGGTTCTACTGAGGAGTAGCAAGAGCAAAGACCTGGTAAAAAACCCCGTACTCGGCAAAGAGACCGTCTATCTCGCCGAGAAAGTCACCGCCGCGATCCGAACAGAAGGTATGAAGCGTGTGGTGGAACTGACGCTCGGCCATCACCTGCCAGAGGCGATCCGCGAGAGCTGCGTCACTCTTCTGGCACAGGCTGTAAACCCACTGCATCTTGGTGAAGTCATCAATCAGGGTCAGGACGTAGCGGCCCCGATCGGCTGAAGAATCGACAGGACGAGGACTGACTAAGAAGATCCGAATGCACCTACTTGTGGGGGCCAAGTGCTTGAGAAAGGGAGTCAGGATAGTAACATTGACGATTATAATTCCCCTAATCTTTCGGGAGTGTGAGGCATTGTTCATGCACCACCCAATGTTTATGAGAAATTATTGTACCGGGCGGAACGTAGGTGGTTCGCTGGGATGAGGTGCGGGACAAAAGACGATTAGGGTGTTTGGCATATATGGAAAATTTTGTCAAGCAATAAGTGTAATTCGATGAAAAGTGTCGAGAGAGTTGAGCACATGTATCCAATGCCAAGCATGAAAATGAGGCATACCCTACTTGTAGTAGACTAGACGGAATCCTTGCCAGACTAGGCCAAAAAAGTGGTGCTTGAGGGTCTTCGACCCTCAAACCATCCCGTTCAACCGCCCGCAGTCCAAGGTGACCTTGCTCGAGCAATGTGGCTCCTTTGAAAGAAGACGCATGGATGCTTCCTAGCAATGCAGCTGTAGACTAGGCGTCAGTGCCTGGTCAGACGGTGACGACAATCACAAGTCGTACACACGACGGCAAGAGTTTGGCTAGGCGACACAAGGCAAAGTGTCAAAATGCTTTAATGGCATTTGCAGTGAGAAATGACAAATGACAGGTCCATGGCATAAGTGCCTGCCGCGGCGCACGGCGGGTTTCGCACGCGGCAGTACGAGGCCTGTCCTAAAACCGGCCGAAAACCACTGTTTTGGCCATAACTCTGCGTAGACAAGTCAAAATGCTATCCCGTCTAAACCTTAACGTGCAAAATCACAAGACAGACGCTATGACTGGTCACGTGCATGAATCCGGCATCAAGTGGAAGACACACAATACAAAACTAGCAAATTGAGCCAATAGTCAGTCCACCGATAAAATCCTACGTGATGTAGAAAAACTGCAAAAGGTCCCGGACAAGACTCTGTGACAATAATAGCAGCGAGCAGCGTACAGCAGTAGTAGTAGCAACAAGCAATGGTAGCAACAATAGCATTAGTAATGAGCAGCAAAATCAAGCGGTGTGCAGTTGTAGCTAGTAGTGGGCAGCAGTAGCAGCAACTGTGGGCAACATCAATAGCAACATGCAACAGCTGCTGTCGGGAACAGCCGCAACAACGGTTATGGCAGCAGCTGTTACAATTGCAACAACAGTTGGAGCAGTGGCGAGCAGCAAAAAAGACTAGAAAGAAGGGTAAGAAAAGGAACATCGCGAAAACCCGCAAGGACCATAGTCAAGGACTGGGAAAAATACCCCACTTTTGTCATTGCTACTATTGTAGTAGCAACCGCTACATGAGCAGCACCTTGCAGTAGTGGCAACAACAGTGCTATTGCTGTAGCGGTAACCAATCCAATCGCAGTCGTTGGATTCTGTAGTTCTTTTACAGCTGTTGCAGCTGCGAAAACAACTGTACAAGAATTAGCAGCACACAAAAGTGCGAAGGCAGTGGTGGCACCAATGACAGCAGCAGCGTACGGTAGCGCTGCACTAGTAGTAGCCGCGACAATAGCAACACCAGCTGCATTGAAGTTAGCATCAAGTGTTGAAGCCATCGATGAAGTCATTGTTGTGTTAAATGCAAACGTCAACAGTAGCAGCAACATAAAAAATGGCAGCACAGCAGTTGATGCAGGAGCGGCTACAACAGCAACACAAGAGCCACTACTGACGTCAGTCACCCTCGAATGATGAAACTACTGACGTGAGTGGTGACGTGAGCAGCACTCGTGAAAAAACATCAACAAAGAGAGGACATCATGGTTGAAAGTGAGGAGGGGTCCTCCTCTAGTGGAGGACCCCCCTTTTTGCAGCAACTGTAGCAACTGTAGCAACAAGAGCAGAAGCAGCAACTGTCGCCACTACAACAACATCATCATTTGTAGCAGCCACAATAGTAGCCGTAGCATCAATAGTAGCATAAGCAAACATTGGCCTTCCTTCCACCTAGGCATGCTAGTTCGGTGGTCTCCTCTGCCACGCACTACTTGGCGTAGCAGCATACCCAACGCTAATGGTAGACTCTAACGTCAGTCCTAGGTCCCACCCTGGGTGCTGGCCGCAGGCCAAAGTAATTTGAAACCCCACCACCACTTCTCCAATCTGGTGAGCAATTTCGGAGCTGGGAGCTCAGCTTCCGCATCTGGGCATAGGGTGAGGGCCTATGGCCATACTACATCCTCCTTTTCGACTCCATCCAGGCCGACCAGGTACATAATGCCGGTCACACCGTACGTGCTCTCGTTCTTGTCGCCTCTCCAGCTACACATCTTGCTCTCGAGCCTTTCCTTGGTGACATCACCACGGGCGGCCTCCCCGTCCCCATATTGGTGTGGCAGATCCATACACGCCCTCATCGCCTTTCCAGCGAGGCCAAGACTAGCTGTCTGCTTTGGGAGTTCAGCTCCCTTCGTATGGGAGAGACCGAAACGATCATCTCATACTGGCAGCGATCGGAGGACATCGTGCGCCACTTGGAAGACGCTGCAGCACCCCCTCTCTCAGTGCACCTGACCATCCAATGCGGCACCATCGACGTCTTTGCTGATGCCTTCGTCCACTACTACCAAGACGTTCTCGTCGTGATGGAAGCCGAGGACACACTCATACCCTGGTCGTACGAGCTCTTTCTCTGCATTGAGGTGGCTTGTTAGGAGTCCCGCGTCCAGCGCACGGGGGCCCTTGCCTCTCCCGCCGTTGCCTTTGTGACTGTTCCCACTCCCCGAGCAGCCGCGTCCTCCGACGCCTCATCATCCGGCAAGAAGAAACATAGGGGCAAGAAGGGCAAGGGCCAATAGCAGCGGTCGTATGGATCCAGCGGTGGCAGCTTAATTTGCCACTACTGTTGCCAGCCAAGACACGGGTGGTACATGTGTCTGCTCCTGACAGACGAGGCACGCGTCATTGCCACCATGCGTCGCCAGCGAGAGCGATGCCTTGTCACTATTACCGTGACTGTTGCTGCTCTCATTGTATCTACGACGCCCGCTCCTTTTCTCCCGCTAACGACTCTGCAATAGCATCATCCGCAGCCTCCAGCGTCGCCTTTCCTTCCACGGCACCCTCCTCCTCCTTCCTCGACTACAGTGCCGTCACATTATAGGCAATCTACCTTGTCGGACACTCCACCCGCGCACAGTAGCTGGAACACTTCATCACCCTCCAGCTCATAATGTCGCGCCCTCCTCCCCATGGAAATACGAGTTGCGTCGTCACTGGTTCCCTATGCTACCATGCATGAAAGAGTCTGAGGTGCAGTCGTGTACCTTACCGTCTTCTGCTCCGTCCCCTGACGAGCGTCTCTCGCCATCTCCCATGTGACCGTTAGCGACCTGGCGACACCAGTCCAGGATTCGTCAGAGACCTGGATCATCCGGTCCGGGGCCACGCATCACATGACGGCCTCGCGTGAGGCCTTCAGTATCCTTGGCCCCGTAACCAATGTCTGTGGAATTAGGATAGGTTGGTCAGGTTTTACCCATTCGCGGCGTTGGTGTTGTTTGTTTTCATGGTCCCGCTTGGGATGTCCTTGTGACTGATGTCCTTTTCGTCCCTGGTCTTGAGCTCGGCCTCTCTCACATCCCCTCTGCCACTATGGACAGCATGCTCAACACGTAGCCAGCCAAGGGCCTTGTTCCGGCCTACTTTACATTAAGTGTGCTCAGGGGAACATGCACTGGTCCACTTATCCCCTGTCTGCCTCTCGTGCGTCCGCCCTGCTGGACTTGGTCCACTCGGATATCATGGGTCCCCTTCCAACAGAGTCCATTGGGGATCAAGGTTATTATGTCCTAACACTTATGGATGACTACTCTCGCTACCGCTGGGTCTTCTGCCTTTAGCAGAATGCGACTTCACCTTCACCATTCGGGACTAGCTTGTCCGTGCTGAGTGCGAGTGTGGTCGCCCTCTCCACCGCTTTCGCTCTGATCGTGGTGGCAAGTTTATGGGGGAGATCACACCCTTTCTCACATCCCGTGGTATCCATCATGAGACGCTGGCATCTCACATGCTAGCCCAGAATGGCGACTCTGAGTGGTGGAATTGTACCATGACCGACGTCGTCTGCACCATGCGGGTTGAGTCTGGTCTTTCTGACGGCTTCTACTTTGGGTCCATGACCTACATGACATGGTTCTCGAACCGGATTCCCCACGGACCCATTCCCCGTCAATCCACACCATACCAGCACTGGTGTGGCGAGCAAGCTAACCTCCGCCCGTCTTGCGTCTGGGGCTCCGTAGCCATCGTGTTGTTACTTGTCCCACACCAGGGCAGCAAGTGTGAGACTCGCGGCTATTCCTATACCTTCCTTGGCGTCTCACGTCAGTCCATGGCATGGCACTTCTGGGATCCCTCCCGGTACTACACCATCAAATCTCATGGTGCTCTCTTCTTTGAGGACCTCTTTCCCCATGACCTCCTTTGCTCTGACGTGTTGATGTCCCTCCTGTCACGCGGGTGAGTTGTGGGTCCTTCCTCTGTCTGGCCGTTTTCGGGAGTCACCTTGTCTGCCCCTCCTGCGTCTGTTGGCCCCTCTCAGTAGGCTGTCCCAAACATGTCCGCCAACCCCTCCGGGTCATCTGCCTCGTCCATGTCTATGATCCCTCTTGGGCTGGCTACCTTGTCCATGTCTACTAGCCCCTCTGGGCCGGTTGTCCCGTCCGTGTCCGCCAGCCCTTTGGGCCTCCTGACCCGGTTGTGTCTGCCAGCCTCTGCGGGCCACCTATCTCATCCGTGTCTGCCAGCCCCTCCGGACCGGCTACCACGTCCGTGTCTGCCAACCCCTCTACGCCGGTCCCCCCCGTCCGTGTCTGCGAGCCCCTCTGGGTCGGCAACCCCATTCGTGTCGCCATGTTACACACGTGGTCCGAGTGGGAGCCTTCAATCCAAGCCAACATTGAGCACTCAGGCCGCCTCCTCACACCCTCTCGCGCCACGACCCCCTGTCATCCCATGAGGCTCCTTGCCTCCTGTCACACCCACTTCCACAGTCGTGAGCAGGGAATCCGGTACCAAGGCACTTGATTTGCCACATTGTCAGTCGTTAGTGACCTACAAGGAGGGTGAGCTTTGGGCTATGCCTTGCTCCATCAAGTGTAGTGGTATGCGGTTGTAGCCACGCTCTAGCGTATGCCACTCAGGGTGCCAGACATGCACGCCCTTACTGGCCGCCCCACGGAGCGACCACAGGACCTAGCCACCTTACGTGAGGCTTGGGCGTCTCACGAGGCTGCTCACTGGAAGGCTTCATACACTGTCAAGCTTGCCGCCATTCGGCAACCTTCAGTCTATGAGCTTGTCAACCTCCTCCCGGTCGTACGGCCATCGGCGCCAAGTGCATTCTCCGGCAATAGTGGAAGCCAAATGCATCCCTTGACAAGTACAAGGCTCTTCTTATGGCCAATGGGTTTTCTTAGATCCCTGGGATCAAATATGACGAGATCTTTGGCTCTGTCGGTCGGTTCTCCACTAGCTGAGTGTTGTTTAGTCTAGTCGCCAAGTACGGATGGGAACTGCATCAGATGGATGTGAGCAATGCCTTTCTGCATGGCTCATTATAGTGCAAGGAGCTCTACATGGTGCAACCTCTAGGCTTCGACGATGGCTCTGACGAGGTCTGGGAGCTGTGGAGGGCCCTCTATGGCCCGAAGCAATCACCGCGCTGCTGGTACCAAGAGATCAGTCGTACACTTCTCAGCGGTGGCCTCCTTCGTAGCTTTGCTGACCTCACACTATTCATCAATCCGCGATGTCAGACCCTTGTTGCTATCTTGATCTATGTCGACAACCTGCTCATCACGTTGCCAGACGCAGCAGCCATCTAGCGGGTCAACGACCTGTTGCATGGTGCCTACCACATGAAGGACCTTGGGTGAGGACGAGTCTTTATGGACATGGAACTTGAGCATGATAGCTCCATGGGCATCATGCATGTCCATCAAGCCACCTTCGTGTAGACCTTGTTTAGGCGCTACGCTGAGGACCTACCCCTTGTGCCAAGAGCATCCTCACCTATGTCGCGTGATGGTCGGATGATGCTCAAGAGCTTTGATCCAGCCGTGGTGGGGGAGCTAATAAGTGACCATTTATTTACGTGTCATTGGGTCACCAATATTCCTGGCAACAACCACACGCTCAGACATTGTGTTTGCCATCAACCTCTTGGCACAGTTCTCTCGGGATTCGCGCCACCTCCGTTTCAAGGGTGCGATCCGATAACTGCTCTATGTCATCTCTACCCCACGGGGGAGCCTCATGTTCCATTGACAACCGTCCAATTTGGCGGTGGGATACACGGACAGTGACTAGGCTGTTAGTCCAGATGGTAAGAGTTGTACTAGCTGGATCTTTCTTGTTCGTGGTACAGTTGTTACCTGGTGCAGCAATAAGCAAGATTGCATTGCGGGCAGCAATGTTGAGGCTGAGTATGGAGCCCTTGGTTCTGGCGCTTGTGAGAGCGTGTGGTTGGGCTGCTTGTTGTCCGAGTTGCGTCAGTCTGTCATGTTCATCATGTGCATTGTGACAATGAAAGTGCCATGGCCATTGCTGACAATGACGACGTGCATCACACTCACACACTAAGCACATGAATGTTGATTATCACTATGAGTGTTTGTTGTTGCATGACGGCATCATCAGCATTGTGTGGGTTGAGACGGTACGACAGTTGGCTGACTTCTTGACCAAGACACTAAAGCATGACCCATATAAGAAGGCCATGAGTGCGGTCGGTGTGTGTTCGTGAGGTTCTCTCTCCCTCTCTCTCTCTTTTTCTCTCTCCTTGTCTGCTTGGTCTCTGTGCTCTCTACCCGTCTACGTGCATTGCGCCTGTGAGTCATGGGGGAGTGTTGGTTTTCACACATCTCTCACTTGTACATGGTTATGTCCTCCTGGCTTGTGTACATTGGCATACCGATGACTGACGGCAAGACGTGACGCTGCTGGAGTGTGGTCTGGTGGAGCCGACACACGCTCTGGCCTACACGTAGTTTGCAGAAGCCTCCTCCTTCCAATGTGCTCAGCTCCACAGGCAGACCTCCTTGCCAGCCGTACCACTGGCAGTCAATCTCACTACATATGCTCTCTGCACACGTCTAGCGCTATGTTTGACTGCACTATTGTATTTGCTGTGCCATGTTATGCCTAAGGTCCAAGTTTCATGATTTTCGGGCACCGTTGGTACCGGGGATTAGTGTATTCGGTGCCTGGGGTTTAGGTAGGCATAAGTCCTCAATGCTAATTTTCTAGCTAATGCTGACTGCACACCTGCGTTGGAAGCGTTGGTATTATGATATGGTCCAGTTTTCATGCAAAACGGATGACGCCCGAGGTTTGGGCTGACAGCCATCTGGTAGGGCTCACCGAGAAACCCTGCCTGTGAGAAAATACGTCTATTTTCTAATGCTTCAAAATACAGTGGTACCCATCATTTTGGTCGATAGATCAGCGTTGTCCATAGTCAAAAACAACATGACAGCGGTGTCCATATTTGCAAATGTGCAAGCAAAAGCGGAATTCAACTTCGCTCTTGAAGTCGGACGTGACCAAATTTGAGAGTGAAGTCACCAACTTTTGACACCGGCCTTACTCATGTTAGTAGTCATCATGTTGCAAGTTTTGGAGTTTGCAAGTGCAAACTCCAAGACTTGAATGTTTGCAAGGGTGAATGCACGAACTCTCAGCAAACCCCCTCATTAAAGTAGTGGATTTTGGTTGTAATGTTTTACTTACCCAGGCACCTGCGGGACCCCGCGGCAGCGGGGTCCGGCAGATCCCCTTTCTTCTATCACAGAGTACGCCGCATCTCGCAACCCCCCCCCCCCCAATATCCGACAAACCCCCTGGTTACACTAGAGGGTTTTGGTTCTATTTTCTTACTTGCACGCGCATCTTCGGGCTTCGCTACTGCGGGCCCCGGAAGATTTCCTTTCTTCTATCACAGCGTATGCCGCATCTTGCAAACCCCCCAATCCCTCAACAGACCTCCAAATAAAAATGGGGAGTTTGGCAGGGTCATCGCGAGCTCGCGTGGAGGTTTCACCGTAAAACCCCTCCTATGAGCTCGCGATGACAGGGGAGGTTCGACTTTGCCCTACAGGTCAAAATCCATGTCAAATCTGTTAAACACATGGAATATATGACAGCTGTGCCTGTTTTTGCTCACAAAAAGTAAAAAACATGGACATTGCTGTCATTCCATTTTTTAGCATGGACACTGCTGATCTATTGAGCGAAACGATGGGTGTATTACAACATTGTCCTTTTCTGACTGGATGGTTAGCTGAATCACAAGCTCTACAAAGCTGGGGGGAGCTAGAGCTTGGAGGGGTCTCCCATTGCTGTTCATTTTCAATTGCTAATCAATCAGTTCTTGTTTTCAAATGTTGTCTGGCGCTAACTCTGGTGTGCTCGTCTCTGAGTAACAACACAAGAGCTCTCAGACTTAGACTCTGGTACAGCATACTGAGGTGGCAGCCTGAGCAATGAGCGTGAGTTCCCGCACGCTGCATCAACAATGCTGCTACCCCAACCCGCTGCACTAGGTTTACTAGTTCCCCCCTTTTTATCTCCAATTTCCCGGCGTGCTAACAGACGTAGGACGGTGACGGCGATAGTAGCCTTCAATCAAATGATCAACATCTTGAAGGTTGGACACCAAGCTATTGTGTGCGGCGTCGTAGCCCTGCTACTTGACCAAATACCCCGTTGTTTTTCCAAGCGGTCGATGTTTGAGGGTATCCTCAATCACATGTTCAGTATCCCCGTCCACTTGGACAAGAGGTGGAGGTGCAACATCACTACCAAGGAAGTTTGTAGTGGGATCTTGGTAGTGCTTCACCTTGCTGATGTGGAAGACAAGGTAGATCACCATGTTGTCAGGGACGCAAAGGCAAGCGGCGACTGGGGTTTGCATTTTGCTCGAACTCAAATGGTCCCAACCAGCGAATTCCTGTCCTTGTAGCTTGATATTCTAAGAGCTCAGGACGTGATAACCAGTGCTGAACACGTCATCGCTTCGATGTCAATTCGTTGCTCGCTTCATAGCTAGTTGTGTCCTCACAAGGGTCTACTGTGTTTCCTCCCACGTGCTTGTAAAGTCTCGAAGATGAATGTTAACCTCGAGGATGTTACTCAGACTCTGCAATCCAGCCGGTGCGGCAAGAAGTATGTCATACACTACCTCAAAGGGTTTTTAACCCGTTGCGGCGGAAGTGGCGTAGTTGTATGCGAGATCAGCAATCGGCAGTATCGGTGACCAATCGGTATTGTGTGGTTTGCAAAACATTCGGAGAAGATTTTTTAGTGTGTCATTGGTTTGCCCGGTTTGCCCGTAGGTTTGGGGATGGAACGCCATTGATGGGTAAATCCATGTCTCAATGGTGATGGTATGTGGTGATGATGATGGTCGTTGGAATAAAGTATGACACCTTGAAAAATCTTTCCACCACAACGAGGACGACATTGTACCCCTTGGGTGTTGCAGGCAAACCTGTCACGAATTCCATGCTGATGTCGGCCCATCGTTCCATTGGAATGGGTAGGGGTTGAAGTAGACTAGGTGATTGCGTGCGAAAGAATTTTAACTTTGATAAATGTTGCATGATTTGTCGAAGGCCGCCACGTCGGTCTGCATCTTGTCCCACCAATTGTACTTCGCCATCTTCTTGAGTGTCTTGTCCCCGCCCAAGTGTCCACTTGGACCGTTGTCGTTGCATTCCTCTGATAGCATTTGTTGCAATTCCTTGTTTGGAGGAACAAAAACTTGGCGAGTGAATCTTCGTCGTCCAGTAGGGGTGGTCCACCAAAAACTTTGTCTTGTTGTACCTGCCAAACTCCTTGTAACCCTTCGCGAGCACCCTCTCAAGGTACGGGTCTCGTTCAACAATAAACGTGTTGACCTTGACCATAAAATATGGTCGTTGCCGAAGAGAATCAGCCGGATTTGTTTTTTCAGGCCAGTATTCCATGACGTAGTCAAAGCTAGACTCGAGTAACTCTATCGACGACTTAGATGTGGCTGGAACTTGAGTTACCTTAGGATGTGATGGTCGGTGTGGATGATGCATCATCAGAATTCCAAATANGTCCGCCGCCAAAGATGTGGCCAAAAAGCTACATCAAACAGTAACCAAAGTCACATTTTGAGATTTTTATGGAAAATGTATCCCTTTCTTATAACTTTTCAGAGACATCCATTGTGCCCCTCTATAGTGCAGCCTTACACAAGGATGCCATTGAAAAATTCGTTGAGGTACAGGTGGAAAATGCTATTCATTGTCTCCATAAATGTTGCGAGGGTATTTGAGAGTCCAAACGGCAGGACTGTAAACTTTAAGTGCCCGTAATTTGTCCTAAATGTTATCATTTATATATCCTTATCGTATACTCGGATATAAGGATAGCCATTGCGTAGGTTGATTTTGCTAGCAATTCAAGCCCCACAGAGTTGTTCAAAAAGTTCATCTGCTCGCAGAAGGGTGTAGCGGTTCTTGATGGTGATTTTGTTCAACACTTAGCAATCCACACACACCCATGTTTCTCTGGGTTTCTTTTTCACGAAAGGAACTGGTGCAGAGTAGGATGGTGTGGAGGGTCTGATGAACCTGTGACTCATCATCTCTTCCAACTAATTCTTGAGTTTGGTCAGCTTGTGATTGCTCATCCGACATGTACCCTTCACCATTGTTCTACTGCCCGACTTAAAGGCAATATGATAATCAATGTTGCATTGTGGTAGTAGCTCTCAGTGTAGTTTATCAGGAAAACTCCTTCAATCGCCTCAATCAGTTTGTAAACTCCTTTGGTACTAGTGCAACCTTCTCATGTGTCGAGGCCCTATATGTCGCTTCGGCCATTTCAATTTCTTCTGCACCCATGTGGACTAGCCACGCTTGGGCTCTGTGCTTAAGATATTTGTTGGTTACGTCCAGAGATATTGGTTGACGTTTTACGACTATCGTAGCTTCCTCTACTGCTTCCACTTCCACTGATTCCCAATCTGTCGATGCGTCATGGGTCACTCGACCAGAGACAAGTGTCATTCTTTGCCAGTAACATTGGCGTAGACTGCTCCGCTCCTCCATTCAACCTACACATTGTGCCAATACAGGAACTGTCACCTGAGAATGATTTTGTGGTCAATCATTGGACAAGTCCTCCAGACCGTTGCGGCATACAGATGTGTGATTTGCAGTCAGAGTGTTTTGCGAATTCGATGGACCCACAATTGTCTATGAACGGTTTTCCCTTCAAGCACTATTGCTTTGGCATGCATACTCAGCCTCCAAACCAGGTCATTGCTAATGAAACCGCGCGAAGTTCCTCCATTTTGTAGTGTTGGTACCATTATGTGACTCTTACAATCCCTCGGTTTTACTCGTAGCAGTATCACCGGTTGGTCACCCTTGTACCCCTCATCGAATTTTGCGATCTCAAGAATCCTTGTTTGTGGCGACATAGAATTTTGTGATTAGACAGGCGCCTAACTGTATAGTCCTGTCATTTGCCTTTTCTTGATTCTTTGCTCTTTTTTTGCGACCCCCCCCCCCCCCCCCGGCTTGTTTTTTCCGCTCTTGGTAGTCCCGCAAGATATGATCCAACTTCCTGCAAGTCTAGTAAAGCCATTGATTGTGATGATCGACATTTCCAATCTCCATCAAAGACAAGGTTTTCACTGAGTGTGACTTCCATCTGTCATGACAAGGATTGTGGCCTTGTGGTTGCTAGTTGTTGGACTCAAGCATCCGAGCATAGTTGTCAGCACTGTCGAAGAGGTTGGCTATTGTGATCATTTGTAGAAGGTCATCTTCGATACTGAAACATGGCAGTTTCTCATCGAGTATCTCGGTTGAGGCCATTGTTGCAGTAGAAACATAGTTCATCAAGTCACTGCCAGTGATGATCTCACGGAAATGTCAAGTGTGCTCTGCCACACTGGACTGCTGACAAATACATTGGAGTCTATAACGTGCGTCAAGCTTCTCGTTCAATTTTCCAAGCCAGCTAGCGTAGCGCATGTGACGTTGCTCTAACATTTTGATAGCGTGAGAGAGTTGTACCATGTCTGATATGTTTGCTTGAGAGGTCGTATGCCTCTGATTGGCGATGTGCGACCAGTCACGTGAGCCGTTGATCTCGCTCCACCGGTCTCCTGCTACTGTTTGATGACCTTTAGATTGGACCACCGAACCAAAGCCGTGCCATGCAAAAGTGAGGACGCAAGGTTAATTCTATTCTTCTTCTTGTTGAATCCAGCAGTGAAGTACACCTCTAAACTTGTCGGCCATATCATGACCGCCTGTCCCCTAGAGTTTGCGGGATTGAATGGCTCAGGAAGTGTCAGTCGGATTCGAGCTTCACTCGAGAGCTGTATATCTCTCTCTGTGAGTACTGATTTGCACACATGAGATACTCAAAGCTCCTCCATGGCCACAATGAGCTCTCAAAACAAATGGGCACTGAGGCTCTCAAGTTATAGCATCCTGTGCTATAGGTATTTCTTGATTTGCGCTTGTCAACTAGTGACTCTCATCGTGCAAGGTGTTGTCCCAACGGGTTGCGACGAGGGCAAAGGTTTTGCCGAGCCCAAGGGGTCCATCGCCAGATTGGCCATCGGGTTCGATGGCGCTATACCATTCCCCACAAAAGTCTCCATTGTGGCTTGGTTTGCCTGAAGAGCATTGTTGTTTGCATGCTACGAATCCGCCATCGCCGGTGTACTCATCGGGAATTGGTACTCGTCGTTGGATGCACTCGCTTTGTTCACTGTTGTCCTCGTAATGTCTGTAGTGTTCTGAATGGTGGAGATGTGTTGAGGTATCGTGTGAGATTGTCGATGTGTATTCCATATGTCGGTTGTTCCTCCAACGCTATTGCGCTCTGATACCATGTGTTACGCAGAGCGGAACATAGGTGGTTAATAGGGATGAGGTGCGGGACCAAAAAAGATTAGGGTTTTTGGGACAAATGGATAGTCTGTATTAAGAAGTAAGTGTACCTCAATGACAAGTGATTCAAGCACATGTACAATGCCGAGAATGAAAATGAGGCATATGTCGGGTATTTGGCACTCGAGCTGAGCGACGCGTGCGAGGTCGTGTTGTGAGTGGCTGATTTGAGAAGCTTTGTCTAGAAGTCGAGGAATTCAAATATATGGAGGCGCTTCTCTGTACACTCTAGCACCATCAAGAACTTGATCGGAGGAAGTCGAAACATCGATATGGTTTGTAACACTTCTATCTAACATTCTGGAAGGTGGCCAAAGTTGTCATTAACGTCTCGAACAGAACATGAGAGTTTGGGGCGGTTGGCCAAAATTCCCTCAGCCGAGTAGCGTAAAAATGGTGAAGTCATTGTGTAGTGGGCCATGAATGCAAAGACAAAAATGCCCACTTGCAGAGTTTAAGGACCCGTGTATGTCAGGAACATTACAGAAATGTGTACGTCCATGTTGTGAGGAGTCTTCTCGAGTCTGCATACTAGGTGAAGGATCATGGCTCTATCAGCATCTTTTTGGATATGGAGATTGAGCATGACCGTTAGTGAAGAGTAATTTATGTGCATATGGAAGGGTATGTTCATGCACTAGAGGAGCACTTTCACCAACCTGTCAGGTTCTATTCCCCATGCCCCCATGGCCATGATTCTCGCAAGCTAGTGGGTCATTAAGTCAACCAACACCGCCCGGTTGGGGACCTTGTTGACATCACGAAGTACCTCCAGGTCATCAAGTCCATGATGTTCCTTGGTGCCACTACACATGCTGACGTTGTATTTGCAATGAAATTCCTCTCCCATATGGTGTCTTGAGACGGCATTATTTTTTGTGCGCTACACCGTGTCCACTCTCCATCTAGGCTTGTGCTTTTGTGTGCAACCACTATCATGGTCGATGGATACATGGACACTGATTGGGCCCGAGATCGCGATTCGTGCAGTCGACCATGGTGCGTTTTCTTTATCAGGAGCATTATTGTCCATTGGAAGAGTGCCAGGCAAGGTTGTGTTGCATGCACCTTGGTTGAGGCCAAGTATGCCACCTTACGGGCAAACATGTGTGAGAGCATATGGTTGTGATGAATTACATAATAGCTGTGCCATCCCATCCATTACGTCATGCTTTGTTGAGACATTGCGAGCACGCACCGTACTTCTAAGCACAATGACATGCATCTTACTCGCACAAAGCATATCATCATTGGATATCAATTTGTGTGTGAATGCATTGCATGTAGTG
>SZWC01005553.1:32628-48148 GCA_023375785.1 Penium margaritaceum
CAGCTGCAGCAGCAGCATGGCAGCCACAGCCGCGAACCGCCACACCGGCTGTCTACTGCCGAGCGCTGTGCCACGCAAACCAGCAGTGGTTGTGATGTAGGCCCCTGATCCTCTCCGGGGGTTCTGCGCGGAGACAGCACCTTCCCTTCTTCGGCGCATGCCTGTGGCGCACAATCCACGCCACCCACATTCTCGCCTGCATTCCTCCGCGGCGCTGGCAAAACTACTCTCGCGCTTGCCCGCTTCCTCTATTTCTTGGCACCGTTGACCGCTGCTACCAGTGTTCATCTGTGCCTCGCTTTGGTGACCGTGGCAGCTGAGGAACCACCGCTGCTTACTCCTTCTACAACGATTGCTGGAGTTGAAGCTCCTGTCGTCTTCGCCGTTGTCTCTTTCCCTGCAGCTGACGCGGCTGCACTCCTCATGATCAGCTGAGTGTGTAGTCCCTTCCCTACCCCTATCCCTTGCGGAGGAAAAAGCTGCGGGTGCTGCTACAGCAACGCCGTGTGCTGCTGCGCTTCCTCCTTGAGCCTGCCAAAACTGTAGTGCTACTGCTTCGCCGTGCTGCAAACTCCCAGCGTCGACGGAAGCAGCAGCAAGCGGCTGCTGTTGCTGGCGCCGCGCCGTGTCGCGCGCAGCGGCGGCAACGGCTACATTCATATCCCGTTCGACTGGTAGCACAGGGCAACGAAAGCTGTGGAGGAGAGAGTATGCTGCCGAAATCTGTGCCGTACGGGTAGCCGCACTGCTCAAAGCAGTCGGGTAGCGGCTCCTGCTCCTTCACCTTGTGCCTCGACGGCAGCTGTCGAGCTGGTCGTTACAACGGCGGTTCGGAAATGGTGAGGGGTCTGCTCGTGAGGGTGCAGTCGTTGGACGAAGCGGCAAGAGGGGCAAGCCGGGAAAACCGCGTGGAGCCAGGCGACAAGAGGTTCTGGTACAGAGGTTCCCTTTCTTCTCTCTACTGCCACAGTGTGCAGTGGGGGGCCCAGCGAAACGTCGTTGAACATGCAGATAACGACGTCTCAAACAGGAAGAATGATCGGAAAACGAAACGCTGCTCCATTAATAGCCAAACTCCTTCAGTAATAAATCTCTCCATTGATCGCCCCTGTTTTTGCCATCTACGGGACCTTTTATAAAGCACATTACCGAAACCGTTTCCAAAAATCCCCTTTATCACATTTTGAATTTGAGAGTCTTTTTAAGGTTCAAGCTCCTGCAAGGCCCCCTCTTAGCGGGGCCTCAAAGAGGAGGTAAGCCTCCCAAAATGAATTATCTCAAATATGACATTCAAAAGAGTTGATATTTGGTGGATGAACACAAACACTCTACCATGAACTTCCACAAACGAAAACTTAAAAAACATAGTGCGACCCCTTTCCTCACCAAAAGAACAATGCAATGTGCAATACAATTATTCTCTTGAAATATTTGACCTTCATGACGTCATAATACTTCTCTATTAAACGACATTTTAACACCAAAACTATATTCAAGAATACTTCTCGACAACCTAAATGGTTGCATTTCCGGTTTTTCCACTCAAGCATTTTTAACCCCATTCCAAGCCTGAGGTAGCAAAACTTCGGCCATTCCCATTCAATACAAGTGAAATCTACTAAACATATTGGCATGTGCCATACAAATTGTAATGATCGAAATAGCAAATGATAACATGTTCGAAAAATCATCAAAGATACAAGATGGGAACTCAATGTCCTCCAAAATCACTTGTCAAGTGTCTAGACTTCCCAACTTCTTCCATGTGGTGAATTGAAGAGATGTACACACCATAATCTTGATTTGAATAGATAACTCAGATTTGAACATCGATGATATCACAACATGTTACCACATGCTCAAAAATTAAAAAAGGATTTTAATCAGTGAAACATCTATGCGTCCATCATTATCAATTTCCAATTCAAAATAGTTCAATTGAGATATAATGACATGGTATTCATCACCAAAACATAAGTTTTGGTAATGGGACACTTTAAGGTGTTTGCTAACTAAAAACAATCCTCTTTCATATCATTTTTTTCTTCCAAATAAATTATGATTTTCAAAAGCCTTTAAAGCATATTCTTATCAATAGTTATCTAATTCCCCATCTACTGGCCTTCAAAACAAAAACAAAACATATAGAACTATTTCATAAATATATATATCTCAAAGTCAAGGGCAAGAATTGTTAAACATTTGCTAAACTCGCGTATTATGGCTTCAAAAACACATGAACATGCATTGATTAATAACAATTATTTGAGTTGTCTTATAGTAAAATACCTACAAAGGAACCTTCTACAAAGCTAAACATCAACCAAAGCCAATGAAGCTATCGATTATATTTTCTTCATGACAAGGTTTATACTATTTTTAAGAAACATACATAATATCTGTTTAACATACATTTCATCCCAAATCATTCATGTTTCATAACATGAATTAAATCAAAACATTTCTTATCATACATTGATAAATTTATAAAGTAAATGTATTACAGGAAAGCAATATTTGAGTCATCAAAATCTGGTGCTTTCATTTCTTCTAATCATCATACAAGTCATTCAATTTAGTTTTTATTGCTCAATTAATTGTATTATGAATTGTTTTTTATGCTCATTTATACCAACGTTATCATATCATGTGGTGCCTCAATGATCCATAATACCATGTTCCTCTTCATATAAAGTGAAAACAATACTCATTAAATAGGCACAATTATTCTTAGGCCAAAATTGTCACCAACTCTACCCCATTTGTGACTTTGTTGGTGATTTCCTACATGGCGTGTAAAAAAAGGGACTCCCTCAGCTAGAGGTTTCAAGAATCAAACCAGCCCACTCGCTTCAACATACATGATCAGCACTATGCACCGCTAATCCGGCAGGGCAAGGTAAGGCATATCAAATCCACCTTCACATTCTCCCTCTCATGGAAGAATCAAAAGTATCATGACCCATTGTTTCTAAAGTCACAGACTCTAGTAAAATTAAGGGTTCCCTATGTTTGGCACATGCCGAGTTGAGGAATAACATAAAACCCTTCATCATTTAATGAATTTTGCCTTAAAATGAAAGGCAATTCTTCCCTTGTGATCGGTTGAAAGCGCCCTTGCTTCCTTCAATTACACACAAACCCCTAAGTTCACTTCCCAAACCCCATTTCAAAACCTATTTCAAATTAGATTTGGGGCTTCGTAGTTAAAATTTTGTGCACGCTTCTCCAAGGCCATGCATTAGCGTGACCAAGCACATTCCCTTTCAACATATGGTGCATCTTAGACCCCGTATTAAAAACACACAAAACCCCTAAGGAAATAAAAAACCCCACAAAATAGGGGTTTATGAAAGTTCAGTGAATAATGTCACCATGTGTATGCTACATCAAATGCAACATGAAGTTATTGCTTTCCCTCATTATTCATTTGCTATATATGAATATTCTTAGCAGAATAGGTAAGGGAATCTTAAACTCCTTCACATAGGAAGACGTGTTACTGTTCATGCAATTTTGAAGTACGGCAATCTCACATTAAAACTTAATGGTTAATCTTATGTGATTTAGCTACTTTCTATGGTCATGATTGGCAAAAAAACTCTTGTGATCCATTTAATTCATGTTACGGGGATAAAAAAATCATCTTGTTAAATGGAAGTAGACGAGGTCCTAATCCTTGCCTCAAATGTCAAAGGTTTCCTATAGATCTTCTAGAAAAACCTACTAGAAATTCCAAAAACCTCCTAGTGGCTCTTCAATGACCAGTGCATCTTCAACCTCTAATGACCATTCAACTGCTCTAACTTTTCAAGATCCATAGATACTTGATTTTCTTGGTGACTCTTCATAAGTCCTAAATGGTTATGTAACCACTAAGGCGGTTATGCTGCTACTAACAACCTTTAAGGCAAAAACCTCCAAGGAGGCCCTCTCAGAACTTCTTAAAGGGAGCCTTAGCACTCAGATTGAAATGTTTCACATTCCTTCATACATCGGTACATTCCGCACATTCCTTCTCACCTCTAAAATATCCACCTTTACACTCATGAGCCTCTACTACTACAAAGTTATACCTTAAGAACCACCTTCTACTGAAGCTTCTGCCTCCTCCACTGCAAGGTATTGACTCTACAAGCAATCTAGGTGTCATTCCTAAACTTTGTTTCAAGGCATCCAAGGCTCGTGCCTTAAGTGTCCACACATCTGAATTTTGGCTGCATATGTGTAAGAGGTTGATAGAACTCTTCTTGTATTCTCCACATGATCTACGTTCATATAGTAAAATTCAATCTTACACGCTTTTCCATCTGGAATTCACTCTGGATTCCGTCTTTCATAAATATTCACATGGTATTAAAGCTTGGATATAACCTTTCAAAATAAGAAGGGATCTACCACATGCGCAACACTATTGAATGCAAGGCTTAAGACACCTACAATAAAAACTTTGCAGACTTCGAACGCATCCAAAAACGAGCTCTCACCATCATCCTTCCCTCATAGGATGTGTAGCAAACTAAGGAAATGTGTACACTCCAATCCATTTTTCTTGAGCCCTCATGAACATTTACTGCAAGTTTGAGGGCTTTATCTTTAGTGGCATTTCAATTACCCTAACCTTCCAGCTTTGAATGACCTTTTGTTTTAGGCAACTGGTGGTCTTATAATCACCAACATGGTGATGCAACTACCTGCAACCTCCAAAAAACAACCTCTAAGGAGGCCTTCCCATAACTACTTGAAGGGGCTCTGATCACTTACTCCAACATGCCTTCACATGCTTTCATACATTAACTAATGCCTCACGTTCGTTCTCATAACTGAAGAGTGTACTTTCACAAGCCTCGGCCTTTAATAGTTCATTCTTGTGCCTTAGAAAACACATCTTACAAAGGTGGGCGCCTTCTTTTGTGCAAGATAGCTTGTCTAGAGGTAGTCGTTTTAACTCTTCTTCTTCAACTGAAACTCAAGGCATCAAAGTCAGGTGCCCTTTGGGTCTAGAAGTCTACACTTGTGGTCACATACTTTTAAGCGGTTCAGAAAACTCTTCACCTAATTTTCATGTGATGGATGAATTCGTACATCAATTTCAAATTTCATTATCTACAACTTGTCCATCCTGATATCAGTCCACATTCTAATTTTCACCTACCGCAAATTTTGACAACCTTTACATGGATCTTAATTCCTATGGTTATTACATTGAAATTTTGTATTTGCTTTCTTCCATACCAAATTGGACAGAATCCTTAACCACTTGAAGCTATACCACAGCGCATGAGGGTCTCTTACCCTCAAGTTATCTCATCCAGTCACCCAAAAAAGAAGGAACCATAATCTTTCCCCTTGGCACCAACAATGTCCTAAAAAACCGTAACTCCCAAGAAAGCTAGAAAAAGGTTTTTGTTTGACAGTACCAAGTTATAAATTCAAATTAAAATCTAAAGCATGATACTAGGACTAAAACATGTCCTTAAATCTTTTCCTTACATATACATTTACTCGTAGATGCAAAACAATGGTCAATAATCTTTTTTCGAAAAAGGTTATACATGCCTAATTAAATTATAAAGTTGAATGTTCTCATTGTTTCTCTTTATTTAATCCTGTATTAAAACAAAATCATATTCTACTTACATCAAGAAAGTAGTTTAATCAGTCGTTCTAAATTACATTTTGGGATTTGTATAATGATATTTTAAATCTATATTGTTTAGTTGATCAAGATTTTTTATTGAGTATTGGAAAGAGTAATAGTTCATGTGGAAGGGGATTTGTTTTTAATATATGTTTTGTGCAGCTTCCAAAGGTAGAAGCCAAAACGTATTGAAAGAGAATTTTCTAAACATCTCATGTGGATGCGTAGATTGTTTATTACTTTTATTCATCAAATTGGTCCATATTTATGTTCCAAAGTTTTTTCCTAAGTAACTTCAACCATAAGACATGAATTTCTTTCTTATTCTGTTTTTGTGCATGTCGTATTAAAAGAATTAAGTTATAAGTGAAGAAAATCTAGGTTTTTATATTCAGAATTGCAAAGAATACATGTATATTTTGCTTTTTTCTCATGTGTATTGGATCTATAAATACATGTGTTTGATTGTTTTTTCAACTAGGCTCTTCAAATGAATATTTTTAAAAGCCAAAAAGAGGAATTGGTCAGTAGGAACACAAGTTTCACCAACTCAAGAGGTTTATCACTAATTTTTTCTTTTGATTGTGCATATGAACACTTCATTAGTGTGTGATTGACATGTGTCACGTCCTTGGAAAGCGATGGCAGTTGCATGCAAATACAACCAAGTTTTTTAAATCCCTTCACTTCAAGACTGTGCTTCAAAGTGGTATGGGGTTACGACCCCTTTCAACTTTTCATTCGAGCTACATTTTTTGCGTAAGTAAGAGGTTTTATTCCTCCAAGAAGTTCCACATTTCAGATATGGCCAAAGACATTGTATTGTTCTTGTAATTGGTGTGTTAACCATGTGAATTCAGATTTGATTCCTTTCATTTAATCATGACTTTTGGATAAAATGTCTTTCATTCTATTAAGAAATATGAAATAAGCATCTTACACGTGAGGAATTTTCTCAATGCCTCTCAATGTATGAGATTTCATACACTTTATCATTTATTCAAAAACTCTAAGATTACTTAGCTTCATAATGGTTTGTGAGCCAAAATGTTCGACACAGATTGTGTCTGTCTTATCTGACAATCCTACCTATTCAGAAACATTGCAAACCATGGTAAAACCTATTGTATCCAACTCTTCAGTGGATAAACTTTGTAGAATGGACATCGATAAGCAATTGTAATGGAATGGACGGAAACCTTGGCCAACTTTGCCAAAACCGCGGTGCTTGAGGGTCTTCGACCCTCAAGCCATCCCGTCCACCCGCCCACAAGCCAGGGACCCCGTGGGAGCCACGTCGAACCGGCCGCGCGCTACACTCCCCCCCTAGGAGTGAGCCGCCCTCGGCAACCGCACGTTGGACTCGAAACCCGGCGCTCTGATACCACTCGAAGGGAACGGACGGAATCCTTGGCCAACTAGGCCAAAATCGGAGTGCTTCAGGGTCTCCGACCCTCAAGCCATGAAGTCTGCTCACCCACAGGCCTTGGACCCTGTGCAAGCCATGTGAGACCGGCCGCACGCTACAGCAATGAAGTTCTTATTTTGATGTGATGTTTTTTTGAATTTCCTCATATTATTGTCCAAAACGTGTATTCAACCCACACATGAAAATTTATAAGTATGATAAAGAAGATGATCACTACAGCATAGTGTGCACATTGTTTCACCATTATTCATGTATCGATGAGCTCCACCATATTTTTTGTATTTGTAGTGAATGTTGCCATTTGAAACCGGGTCTCCCATCCTAGTCTGCACTCGTTGATACATGATATGTACACATGAGGAAAAAACCATCCAAACTTTAAAAAACCATTCAACATGTTCTGCCTAAAAAATTGTTTGATTTGCCTTGAGAAGTTGTTTCATAAAACATTTCCAAGAAATGCATTGATGCAAAAAAAAATTATTCACTTCTTCCAAAGAACCATTTCACGTATGGAAGTGGAATGGCAAAGCCCGATGCCGTACATGATAAGAATCATGAAAAAATGGAAGAGATTATACCCTTCTTCAGGAGACTCGCACCATATGTGATTCTTGTCTGTTCTAGTTAATCAAACAATTGCCTTCTTAGCTTTTGTAAGCCAAACCTCTTTGTTGTGTGTATTGTGCCATTTTCCCCAACGATAAGATGTAAAAAATGGCACTTTGTATTGAAATTTGACCCAAAAAAATGTTCTTTTAGAATGACTGGGTTGAAAATACCTCCCACTTGGGGACATTGATGGTTGTAGTTTCAAAGACTTTGGTGGTGGTCAAAATGAATCCTTCCAATGAGCATATTTTAGTTTTTGCCATGAATTTGTTCTCTAGATTTTTTAAATTAGAGATAAATATTCATTGGCCATGCTTGGGAATGCTTGAGCATATTGGCATGGTTATGGAGATCTGTTTTTCATCCTCCCCCCTGTCCCATTTGGAAGAACGTGTTGATTGATACTCTTCAATTTTCTATGCAAGCACATCTTAAGGTTTGTACACCACCTAATTTTCTTTCCTTGAATGCTTGTCATACTCATTTGATCACAAAAGTGTTATGAGGTACTTCTTTCTGGCTTTTGTAAAGATTTATCCCTGACGTGTGGAATGTTTTGATGTCTCTTTGACGAGAGTTTCAAACCTATACCTTAATGACTCCTGGATTCCAAAAGTAGGCCTACAGATGCCACATAGTCAAAGTATTTGTCACGAGGTGCCGCTTTTGTATGTGGTTTTTTTCCAATGCTTTCCATTCTACAACTTCAGCGGATTCTTTCCATATGAAATTGGTATTGGATTCCTTTTCTACATTTGATTTTACATGAAAAGTTTGAGCAATGATGATGTAAAATGGAGATAAACTAGAAGAACTTGCTGCAAGTCCATTCCTTGGATGGGGCAGATCGTGATAGCTCTGAATGCCCATTCATGTTGGGGTAGAAAATGAAGTGAAGTCAGGTCTTCCTATTTATCTCAAGAACAAATTCGGATAGTCCTTTTTCTGATACTTGCTTCCCTCACCTGAGCCTTTCCCATATGATATTTCTTGAAGAAACGCGTGGATATCCACAGTACTTTACATTCTCAGCTGCTTTCCAGCTGATGTCATGACCTGATGCTGGCAAACCACGGCCATTGCAATCCCGCCCCCGACTGTTGCGCCGCCCCTGCGGCCATTGAAGGAGAGGACGGCGGCGTCGTGGTGGTTCCGCGTGAACGGCGGCGGCGTTCCGTCGTTCGATTGGCCGGGACTCGATGTGCCGCGGCTGAATGAAAACCTCATTATTCATCGTGCTCCTTGCTTTTTGTCCAGCTTCGTTTAATGTCTCAAAAATAATGCATTTTTCACGCGATATTCGGACACGTATTGGCTAGTTTTTCACAGTGGATACCATTACATAAAACAGACTATATATTCTTTTCCACGTCTTAAATGAAATAATAAAATACCTAAATACCCGAGATCCTGAAACCGAATCTGCCAAACCATTTGGCGCTGAAACTTGATGCAAGGTTTACCTCAATTATTTATTCTGGTTAGTTAAAGTCCCGTTCTAACTTCTTAAAATACAGGAGATTCCGTGATGTTAGGAAATTCCGGTATATTGAGATACCACAAAGACCCCGTTTCCGTATTTAGTATTTCATGCTATTTTCTTAGGTCGTGCTATTTTTTAAAGTCATGCTTTGAAAGTCTTTTGAATTGAGCACTTGGTTGGATGCCGTCGCAATGACCTGGGCTGTCCTCAAAATCTTCGCATGGACCTCCGACCAAGGAAGTCTTGAGCTGGCTGAGCGCAAGCCGATGGATGGGCATCGATCGAGCACCCGAGGATGCAGAGAAAATGGCGACGCAGGAACGTTGGAGTTGGGTGATCGACAGGCACTACGTTTCTTAGAAGCCTCGGTTGGACGGTTGGACGAATGTTTGAGAACTCGGATGAATTGTTCAAAAGACCTCGGGTAGCGGGATGAGAAGAGCACAGACCACGATAACCGAGTTTGTCTATTATTCCGACATGAGTTGACGATGGCGCTGGAATCCTGAGTTCGTAAAAGAAAAAGAGTGGGCTATGAATAGCAGGAAACACTATCCATATTGGCAGAAAGAGATCCCGGTAGACTTTCGGAAGACCGTTCAACGGATCTCTGCACGTTACGCTTGCCGCAACCTGCGCCGCACAGTAGATAACATAGGGATTTGTTTGGTTCAATTCCCATGTCCGTACGACGTTCTCCGACCGAAGACGGTTGCAGATCGAGAGCCTTACCCGGGCAGCCGTCGGAGGTCCATGCAAAACTTGACCACAGCAACCGGAGGCAAGACTTCAGTGAAGACTTCANATGCGACGGCATCCAACCAACCCCAAGGCAGAGCCCGTGCCTGGCAACGCTTGAGCGAACATGTAAGAAACTCGTCGATCTGTTCGGTTCGACGTCTCCAAACGTAAAACTCATTTCGTGCATGTTCGCTGGAGCGTTGCTGTGCACGCCTAGGCATAGAAGAGAGTCCGGCAGCTGCCAGCTATCCAACCCGTCATCGATAGATAGATATCTATCTAAACCGGTGATCGCGCGCGGAATCCAATGGAATCTTTTTCTCGCGTTATCCACACATTGGGCAACGGTTCCCTTTCTGGACAACGGTCGCGAGGGTCCAGACAAGAAGCACCCAAGACCTTGGACTGATCGCGCAGGCGAGAACACCGCGAATCCATCGCCAACCAAACTAATGGTCATTTTATTCGTTTGGCCATGTTTTTGGAGTTCCTTCGAAAACTGGCCGCGGCTCGGTGTCGCCATCTATATTGGCCATAAATTGTCACTGCCTTACAGATCTGGCCAGGAATGGGTGCGCTTCGAGCGTGCCCTTACTGATCTAGCCATGTTTGTCTCGTCGTCAGACAATATTTACAGAAATGGCCAAATCGTCATAGCTACCGGCCGAAATGCATCGTACATCACAGGGAAACTTCCTAACGACTTCTTGATTTTATCCGTGACTCTGAAATCCGTACACGCAGTGGGTGGATGTGAGTGTCCACTTCACGGTTCTAGCCAACTTTTGGGGAGACGCCTCAAATTGAGGCCAGGGTTGCGGCTTAGGATTACGCCGTCGAGTCGCGATTGGAGGATCCGATGCGCGGTACGTGTACAGACGACGCGTGGCGGGAGGAAGCGTTTCACTGAACGCTCCCTCCCTCAAGGAGGATGGTGCCGCACCGCCCTCCATCCTGGAGTACTGAGTGGCAGCGGATGACCATGGTTTTTGGTGGTGAGCATGTAGAGGGATTCACACGTAGTCCATGGGCTACGTGTGGGCGTGCCACAGATTCGCGATCCGAACTTGTGGCACGCCCATGGAAGCAATCGTGTCTGTGCCCCACGCGAGGCAATCTCACGTGGGTTGCACGTAAGACAAGGGCGCGCGCAAAAGAATAGGGTGCACGCCGTTTGGCGGTGCGCGCCCAACTTTTGCGTGCGCCCTTGCCTTGCGCGCTGCGCGCAAGCAGGGGTCGGCGCCCCTAACTTCCGCGCTGAGCGCAAGACAAGGGTTGGCGCCCTTGTCTTGCGCACTGCGCGCAAGCATAGGTGCGCGCCTATGCTTGCGCGCTGCGCGCAAACATAGGTGCGCACCTATGCTTGAGCGCTGCGCGCAAACATAGGTGCGCACAAGCATGGGTGCGCACCTATGCTTGCGCACAGCGCGCAAGACAAAGGCGCGCATCTTTGTCTTGCGTGCTGCCCGCAAGCATAGGTGCGATCCTATGCTTGCGGGCAGCGCGCAAGACAAACATGTGCGCCTTTGTCTTGCGCGCCGCGCGCAAGCAAGGTTCGGCGCCCTTGTCTTGCGCGCCGCGCGCAAGCAAGGACGCGCACGACCCTGTTTTGCGCGCAGCGCGGATTTTTTTTTTTTGTGCGCCCTTGCTTGCGCGTCTCGCACAACAAGGGAGGACACACCCTGGGTTGTTCACCAAGGGAAGAAGAGAGGTTGAGAGATCCTCTTCCCTTGGTTGCTTGTAATGAGGAGTGGCACAGCGCATAGTTCAGTTTTTTTTTCATATTATTTTCCCACTCCCGTACACCTACCCACAGATTCAGCTCCTCACGTGCAATGTCAACTACATAAAGCAATGCACACCACATGTCTTTTCCTGTAAACCTACCCACATATTCAGTTCCTCAATCTATCCGCCATGGAAACCGACGACTCCGACGCTGCCATGTACACGTATCGCCCACACGTTACCCCCGGTTCGTACGCTGCCGATGACACTGATGGTGAGGACCCTCCCGAAGAAAGTGAAGACCTTGAAGACGTGAACGAAGACGACGACGCCGCTAACGAGAACCTTGGCAACGTCACGCAAGACTACATAGAAGACAACTCTCCCGACGTGGCGCCGCCAACGGAGGAAGAAGGTCAGCTACTCCACCTGTTTTTGTCCATTTCTCTTCCCTTGCCCAAGTCCATTCCCCTTTCCCTTATCCCACTTTCTTACCACAATCTTCATCCCTTGCCCCTGTCCCTACCCCTATCATGTATCCCCATTCCCTTCCTACAACCCCTACCCCTTGCCCCTATCCCTTTCCCCTTCCCTTATCCCAATCTCTTACCACAGTTCCTATCTCTTGCCCCTGTCGAGTTTCCATCCCCCTGTCCCAATCCCCTCCCCCCATCCTTTTCCCTTGCCCATGTCTTTGCCCCCTTTCCCTATCCCAACACATTGCCCCAACCACTATGACTTGAACCTGCCCCTTTCCCCTTCCCCCATCCTTCCCCTCCCCCTATCCCAATCCCCTTCCCCTTCCCCTTCCTTTGCCCCTTTCCCCTTCCCCCATCCTTCCCCTCCCCCTATCCCAATCCCCTTCCCCTTCCCCTTCCTTTGCCCCTTTCCCCTTCCCCCATCCCTGTCTCTTGCCTAAAGCATTCCATTCGAGCGCGACAGTTCGAGACATCTCGTGTTCTGGCCATATTTGAATTACCCCGCTGTCGACCAATCCATGACAGATGTTTTTAGATACCCCCCCTATTTCAGTCATTAATTCATAGGGTTATTGGAAGAACACAGGCAGATGAGGTTCCTTTTCGTGTGGTGCATGACAAAGAAGTTCAGATTTGTGACTTCAAACGCAGTCACTAGGACCCCTCCGTGACCCTAATCTGACAACCCGCGACATCCAGCCATTGATCGAAGCAGATGCGCAGCAAAATAGTCCACCTTGGAGGCTGGAATTGTGCGTTTTGCATCGGGGACATGCATTTTTGCGGAACTGAATCTCGTTTCGCTGGGGTTTTTTTTTTCTACAACTTGGAATGATAGTATTCGGCATCGAAACGTGGTTCCCGATGCCGAACGCTACCGTGCCGAGCCGTGATCGCTTGCGGGTGTGGCTCATCGCGGTCCGCAACGATTGTGATCGAGGCCCAATTTCTATCTTGGCCTCGATTGGAATGCCTTACTCTTGCCCTTGTCTCGTCCTCCTTCTTATCCCTAGTGCCACCCATACCCCCTCCCGACTAACCCGTAGCTATTTCGCCGTGGACAGGCCCTAATGGAGGAGTGACGCAAGAACGTTACACCACTGAGGCCCCCGTCGTACAAAGAGTGGATGGTGCCACTCTTCGTGCACGCACCGCGCCCATCACTTTTGAGAAGGGCGACCTATTCAGAAATGTGAAGGCATTGAAGCTTGCGTTGTATCGCTACGCCCACCAACGTGGCACACGCGTGGCTGTCATCCGCTCGTCAAGCCGCCGGTTTGAAGCCCGTTGCCGTTTCAACGAGTCTGCTGCATGTGAATTCAGGCTACGAGCAAACTGGTCAAAGAAGAAGCATGCAATGGCTGTCTCCTTCTTTCGAGAGGGCCACAATTGCACCAGCAACAGCATGCGTGGCCATCCGGTCACACTCACAGCATTCGTCAAGTCGCTGATTTACGACACTTTGAAGGCGGACCCAAGAGCAACGATGCCTCAGTATAGTGTAGTTGCTGATGCTGCGGCTGGCATGCGTGTTCCCTACATGACAGTTTGGCGTGCCCGCTCCGACGTGCAAGGCGAACTCCTTGGACCAGTGAAGGATTCGTGGAAGCGTTTTCCTACATTCTGTGCCGAGGTATGTGAACCGGTTGTAAATTCTACATTACAAAAGTTTGACATGGAAAGCCGTACATTGCTGTCCTCCCTAACACGTTCTCCATCTGTTCATCTTTGTAGGTTAAACGTAAGGACGTGGATTCTCACACATCCTGTGAGGATGACGGCCAGGGCCACTTTGCCCGTGCATTCCTTGCCCCTGGTGCATGTCGACGTGCATTCTCTCATGGACGCCCGATCATGTGTGTGGACGGCACGTTCATGAAAGGAAACTACGGTCATGTCCTTCTTGTTGCTACAACATTGGATGGCAACAAGAAGGTGGTGCCCATGGCCGTGGCAGTGGCTCCGAAGGAGAATCTTGCCCATTGGGACTGGTTTCTTGAACACTTAGCAACAGCCTATCCGACATTGGGCTAGCCGGGTGGAGTCATCATCTCGGACCGTCATGTGGGCATCCTCGAGGTGAGTGTTACCCATCTGTTTTTTAGGAGTATGCTCTTAAGTCATTGTTCCGTCAAGTGTTGTTGTTATAACATATAATGTGCTTCATGTAGAATTTGTTTGGTGAATGCAGGGTGTTCCCACGCATTTCCCTCGTGTGGTTCATGGCTACTGCTGCTGGCACCTTGCTCGTAACCTCCGGGACAATTTCAGCCGTAGTGCTGAGCGGATCTTTTGGCGCCTTGCACGCACGCGCAACGAGGGGGTTTGGCATGAGGCAGTGGAAGAGTTGCGTGCAACAGACGCACTAGCGGCTAATTATCTCCTTGGGGATGATAGTGGCGGCGAAGGAATCAACCCTGCGTGCTGGTCCAATCTACACTTTCCCGTGCCACGCTATGGCATGATGACCTCGAACTCTATCGAGAGTTTCAATGGCAGCATTGTGGCAGTGCGTAGTCTCCCTCCATTCCACTGCTTTGTAGCTGTGTACGAGTACGTGCAAGCAGTGTTCTACAAGAGAGGTCGTGAATCCCGCCAGCACACCGGCGTTGTCACACTGGCCATCTCAAAGCAGCTGAACACACTGTTCAACGACTCATTTCGCTATGAAGCGACGCCATCCACACCATTCGAGGCCGTTGTGGTGGCTCGGATGGAGAATGGCTTGCCTCGGCTGGTCAACCTGAATGCAAAAGTGTGCTCATGTCTCGTGTTCCAGGATTTTGGACTTCCGTGTGTGCATGGAATGACACTCATCCGCACGACAAACGCACCTCGGGTGGCGCACTGCCATGACGCGTATCGCACTGGGTCGTGGCAGCAGTTTTATAGCAGTGGCCTTCCAAACGTCATCTATCGCAACTTGCCTCTCAACCCCGCATTCGGAGCACCACCTCGTCAGGCAACTGTCGGTCGTCCTCGCACATCTCGCATGCAACGTCGCCAACGCTACATGCGCAATCGTGTTTGCAGCAACTGTAACATGCGTGGACATGTTGCACGTGAATGCAATGCACACCCACACGACGATGCCATGTAGGAGGCAAACGTGTGCTTGGACGTAGAGTGTGGTGTGTGTTTAGCTTTGTAGTTGAGATTTGTGTGAGCTTTTTTGTTTGAAGCAGAAACTTCAAAGTACTTTCCTGAAACCATTGTTTTGTAGTGTTCTTTCTCTCTCTCTATCTCTCTCTCTCTCTCTCTCTCTCTCTCTCTCTCTCTCTTTCTCTCTCTGTCTCTCTCTCTCTCTCTCTCTCCGTCTCTCTCTCTCTATCTCTCTCTTTATCTCTCTCTCTCTCACTCTCTCTTTCTCTCTGTCTCTGTCTGTCTGTCTGTCTCTCTCTCTCTCT
>SZWC01005553.1:48529-63344 GCA_023375785.1 Penium margaritaceum
GCTCTCTCTCTCTCTCTCTCTCTCTCTCTCTCTTTCTATCTCTCTCTCTCTCTCTCTCAGCCTATTCATGTGCGTTTACGTCATCATTTCATTTGGGTGTCCAACATGAAAGATCAATGCATAGTGCAAGTGGACAATGCTTGTGCACTGTCTTATTTCTTCAAGTGAACTATCTGTAGCATTCAGGGTCTGACACTTATCCATTTATAACTTCTAGAACTTCCTCAGATGCGGGCCCATGCGTTGAGTTATCTGTACTTTGCAGCTTTGAACTATTGTTTCCCTTCTCGGTATGCAAGTTCGGCCACTTGGATACTTGTTCGACGTGTGGAGTTAATCTTGCAACGTTTGTGTCGAAACTGCTTGTACTACTTCTTTGACCATGGAGTGGCTGTTTTGGTGTTGTATGGCTATGAAAAGTGTTCATGTGTACCTTGCTTAATTTTCTCGGTGGTCGACGAAATGAACTAGGAGACAACTTCTCCATGTACATAAAATGTTACATGATTGATGTCGCGCATACATCTACATGTGCTTCGTTGCTATTTTGACTCATGTGATGCTTTGTGCCAATGTAAAATGTTCATGCTGAACCACTACAGTTTTCTCGGTGGTGACTGCGAATGGAAGGAGCCTTCTATACCCGCCATGAAAACATGAAAGCTTTTCTGTAATTTGTCCTCTTTTGCTTTTTTCGGGGAGAGAATGTTTTATTGTAAAGCATATTCTAATGTTTCATGTACTCATGCCAAGAAAGTCGGGTTACTTCGGTCCCATATGATCAATTGCGACTTCGTTTACTATTCACGTTAGAAAAAGAAGAAATTTAGCATCCTTTTTCATTATTTTAGGTCTTTTTCCAGGGTAGCCTACAACTTCTTTGGTTAACATGGGCCTGTTCAAGCCCAATTGCAATACAGTGGACATAAAAGCAAGTTTTCATGATTAGAGATGTTTTGTACGAATGAACTTTATTAATTTAGTGTCTCCATTATTCAATTAGATTATTTATAAACTACATGTTCATTTGCACCTCATTCGTGCCCATTTCCTTTCCATTTCCCTCGTACCCGGGTTTCCATGTCTACTTCGTATGGTTTAGGACTCTAACATGTCTCCGACGACTTGTATTCCTACAAAACATGAGATGTGGTTCGACACTTCTTCTCTACGTGCGCTAGCGACCGTATTCCCCTCTCATTCTCGCTCCGTCCGTAAAATGATGTTGAATTCCGGGAAAATCCGTACTCGAATAGTTGGCCATAACTGTAACAACCTCACCGGCCGGCCGTTGCTCCCGCAATGGCCGTCACAATGGCCAAATTTGAGAAAAGCACTCGTCGGTCGCCTGGGAAATGGCCATATCTGTAAGACGACCTGCAAACCGCGTCGACGTTGGCCAAATCAGCAAGGCAGCGACAAATTATGGCCAATATAGATGGCGACACCGAGCCGCGGCCACTTTACGAAGGAACTCTAAAAACATGGCCAAACGAATAAAATGACCCAAACTAATCGTGGGGACGAGGTGGTCAACGACTTCCACCTTAAAAGAGGGTCTCCTTAACAGTGAGTTCCTGGAGAAAAATGCAGAAATGGCGCCCTTTTGAAAGTAGCACGCAAAATTGGCGCCCCCCCAACGTGAGCACGCTAAATTGGCGCACCCCCAAAGCGAGCACGCAAAGATGGCGCCCCCTCAAAGCGAGCACGCAAACATGGACCCCTCCTAGGATAGCACGCAAAAATGGCGCCCTGCAAAAATGGCACCCCGCTAACTAGCACGCAAAAATAGCACCCCCCCCCTACGGCGACGCCACGTCAGCAACCCAACTTTGCGATAGACATTTTGGTTGTCCTTTTTTCCTTCCGATTTATCTCATACAAAAACATTTCAATATGTGGAAAGAACGGAATTGACTCGAGAAATAAAGTGATCAGGAGTATTGACAGAACATAACCCAATTGTTTCCATTCACGCCTTTGCTTTTTTCCCCATCGCATCGAAGGCCATTTTTTTGTTTTTTTTTCTCCTGTCATAAGCAATCTGCCCGCTCCCCCCCCTTCCCTCTCCCCCTCTCAGTTGGCTTCGACGCGACAAAAGAGAAAAAAAAAGCGCGGCAGATCGCGTTTGAACACGATCTGCCCCACTTTCGCCTCCCCCTCCCTCCGTCTCACAGCTGGCTTCGACGCGAGAAAAAAAAAAGCGGGGCAGATAGCCTTTGAAGGCTATCTGCCCCGCTTTTGCCTCCCCAACCCTCTCCCACTCCCACTTGGCTTCGATGAGAGCAAAAGAAAGAAAAAAATGAGGGGCATATAGCATTCGACGTGACAGCAAAAAAACAGAAAGAAAAATAAAACGGCCTTCGACGCGATGGAAAAAAAAACAAAGGCGCGAATGGAAATAGGGTCCTATTTTGCAAAGAGTCCTTATCACTTTATTTCTCGAGTCAATTCCGTTCTGTGTAAATATTGCAATGTTTTCGCATGAGAGAAATCGGAACGAAAAATGGGCAGGCAAAACATCAATCGCGAAGTTGGGTCGCTGATGTGGCATCGCCGGAGGGGGGGTGCTATTTTTGCGTGCTAGTTAGCGGGGCACCATTTTTGCGTGCTATCCCTAGGAGGGGTCCATGTTTGCGTGCTTGCCTTGGAGGGGCGCCATCTTTGCGTGCTCTCTTTGGGGGGGTGCCAATTTAGCGTGCTCACGTTGGGGGGGCGCCAATTTTGCGTGCTACTTTCAAAAGGGCGCCATTTTTGCAATTTTCTCTGAGTTCCAGTTTACCACCCTCGCTCACCTCGACCTCCCATAGTACTACATCCAAATACTTCACCGCAACACCACCACCCAACTCCTCATCAGCGTCCACCTCACCTTCGCCGTTTTGCTCCACTCTGGAGTACGACAAGGCTGCCCCCTTACCCCTGCTTTCGTCATGCGTGCAATGGAACCCATAGCCGACTTCCTCCGTGAACGGCTCCCCGGCATCCACCTCACCCCACAGATCAGACGCACCTTCTTAGGATACGCGGACAATGCCACTCTCCTCCTTCGCTCCGACAAAGACTGTCTTTGAAATCGGTCGTTGGATGCTATCAGACAGTTCATTGCGTGTTTTGTTGAAGGACATGTGGAATCCACAAAGTGCGGGCCGCATAGCAATCATCGTCATAGTCGGTCAGAAAGACTACGCAGCCCGTAAGATCCAAAGCGTCTCTTCCTGAATGCGGACGCATGTAGAGGTTCCAACTATCAATATCCGCACGTCATTGCTGGAGATGAGGATTGATAGGCCAATTCCCTTTAGTCATCCGTGTTCGATGTGGAGCTCGCTAGGATTGTTAGTGGAGGGAAGCCTTGAGTTGATCCGGATGGATGGACGTGGAGTGCCGAGCTTTGCAACCCAGGCAACTGTAAGGCTAAAACCACGTCGACAGGAAGTTGCGATCATCGCTGAAATCAATCGTTGAGGAGCCCAATGACCGATTTCAACGACACCTAGCCTCACCCCAAGAAATGTAACAAAGCCCTACGCACAATTGCCAAACTTACTAGACTTTGCACAAACGCCCCAAAAACCCTCATCCTTCCCGTTGGTGACCACACACCCATCCTCGCACATGCCCCATACACTGTCATCGAAGGACCCATTTGTATTCTTGGCATCCTATTCAGCCGCACATTCAACCCCTCTGACACATAGCCACCCATCCTATAGCGCATAAAAAATGCCATCCCCCTATGGAACACCTTACGCGCGCCCATAAGAACCAAAACAGTCGCCTTTAACAAGCATCTCAACCCCAAGTTCCTCTATTACTCGTACACCGTTCCACCCCCAATGAACTTCCTCAGTGACCTCAAGGATACTCTCCTTCAGTTCATCTCCAGCCATCAATCTCCCGCCGACCCCAAGAAATCCATTGACATCTACTCACGCGGCACTGCCACCACACCACTAAGCCAACAACGTCTCGTCCTTAAATGGCCAGCAACAGTGATGGCTGCCCAAAGCGCCAAATGGATACACGACTTCTACCGCATAGGATGACACACTTGGAAAAACACCCCCATACACAACCAACACCACCTGAAGTCCGGCCATTTCTTCCTATCCCACCCTGCCATCCTCCACCTCCGCTCGCTCATCTGTCAAAAAAATTGGATCAATGCCTTCCAATATTTCCTTCAAACACAACGCGAGATTAAACTCCCAAACCTCATCCAAAGCGAAATTGCTAAAGAATACCTAGCATATAACCACTTCCTTGAAAAAACCAGATGGAACACCATTTGGGCACACATAGAATGAACGCTTTCTTCTCACTACCGAACTCCAAGTGAAACACCTCTTCTCGCAAGAAATCCGTGATAACCTTCGTCCATGGCTTACCCAATCACAACTCATCGTGATCGATCATCTCCCCCTGGCCTGGCAGTGCATAGTTCTTGAGTGCCCTACAATCGAAGACATTCTCCAATACACCAAAAATGTCACCCTTTACTCCCTCTGCGCACTTCCAATTACAATCGGCTACAAAATCGAAACACATCAAGAACCACACCTTGGAATCCCCATACACATCGNCAAACACAACGCGAGATTAAACTCCCAAACCTCATCCAAACCGAAATTGCTAAAGAATACCTAGCATATAACCACTTCCTTAAAAAACCAGACGGAACACCATTTGGGCACACATAGAATGAACGCTTTCTTGTCACTACCGAACTCCAAGTGAAACACCTCTTCTCGCAAGAAATCCGTGATAACCTTCGTCCATGGCTTACCCAATCACAACTCATCGTGATCGATCATCTCCCCCTGGCCTGGCAGTGCATAATTCTTGAGTGCCCTACAATCGAAGACATTCTCCAATACACCAAAAATGTCACCCTTTACTCCCTCTGCGCACTTCCAATTACAATCGGCTACAAAATCGAAACACATCAAGAACCACACCTTGGAATCCCCATACACATCGACACCATCACGCAAAAGATTGAATCCCACCTGTGGCTCCCTACCACCCTTTTAGAACCACAACATGTTACCCAACTCTACCGTAAGAAATGCTCCCTTGTATCCATTCCTACCCAACCCCACATACCCTGACATTGTGTAGGCAGAGCCAAGAGCTCTCTGAGTCAACTATACAATAAACTCCTCTCTATAAAAAAACCCACTCCCACATATCAATTATCTTGGATCAAACACTTTCCCAGGATGCCCTAAAACTTGGCAACCATCCACACAAAACTGATAACCCTCCTTGTCAACTTACGCACACAAGATGTCATGCTATGCATCTTCTTGCGTAGCATCAAAGTAAACGCTCGATATAGATTTCTAACCCCGCCATCCTCCCGGAAATGCCCCAAATGCCCAGCCGATGAAACCATTGAGCAATCCTTCCTCCTCTGCCCTCACTTGAGACCCCTCATCCAACGATTGATAACTATGTACACCGTCTTTTTTCCCCATAATACACCTAACACCACCAACCTCTTATTTGGACCCCTAGAACACCCTACACACCCCTTGTGGGAGCTCATAAGAGCACATCTATTCCACAAAATCTGGAAAGAGCGGTGGAGATCCCTTGAAAGTAACCCCGCCTCTAAACTGACCCATACCCTCCCATCAACCCTCCAAGATACTATTCATCGAGTGCACACATTATCCACTCCCACAGTAACGTACGCTCCAAACGCCACCAAACACACCTACTCTGTTGGACCTCCCCATTCTGCTATGCAGCACTAGGGTAAGGACACCCTACAATAAACCTCTCAGAAAGTTTTTGCCTTTGGTGGAAACACCCCGGTTTATACACTTTGTAATTTGGGGGGTTGGGTTCAATAGCCGGGCTGATTTTGGTGTCACGGTGACCCTCCCTTCCCTCACTGGTTATGACCACGGGACAAAAAAAACCTCCCACTTAGAGATCAGTTCGTAAAACTAGAAGCAATTCAAGTTGGAGGTGGCTTGGCACCCGGCTGTGGACCAAAGGAATATTACATTCTGAATAAAAATCGTGAAGTAACCTTATTAAAGCTCCAAGCAAAAAAATCGATAGATATTTCTTTTGGGAGTAAACTGCTGTGCACTGTCGTGTTACGGAGCCACAATGCCCGGCTATGTTGTTTGTTGTAATTGGCCATGGACGACCTTTTCCAAACAACGAGATGTGCATGAAGGCAGCCACTAATCACACTAAAAACATTAAAGAAACAAAAACCTCATTCAATAATACAACTAAATTCAAACCCCAAGTTACACCCGAGGTTCAAGCATTGTCTGCAGTGTCGGGCATCTACCAAACCGTGCAGAGAAAATTTATTTCCACCGACCATATGCTTTTCTTTAATTCAGTCTTCCAAAAACAAAATAGCCATCATGGTTGGGCACAAGCACGGCAGCTCCAAAAATGTTGCCCTTTTCTAAAGGCAATAATGAGCACTTGGAGCTGAATAAATATGGCCGATGCATTTTAATCTTTGGAATTTCCACTCCATTTCATAGCATTCATCACTAATGTACACAACTTGGCTAAGCTTTCACTCACCAAAGCGAGAAAGTGCATGGAAGCTTCCTAACCTTGGTATTGTTGACGTGGCGACATTATCCAATTTGCTTACGCTTTAGCAAAAAAGGACGTGCATGAAACACAAAGATTTTGGCTATGGAGGCCCAAAGTCTCATAAGCTCCAATAGCTTAGAAATACACAAAGAATGAAAACTAAAAAACACAAATCATAAATACTTGCCGTGGCACACAGTGGGTGATGCATGCTGTGGTGTCATTTTGCTCTAAGACTAGCCCAAAAGTCCACGTTTTGCCACAACTTTGTGCAAAGTCATCAAAACAATACGCAGCTAAGATCTAGACTTGTAGCATCTTGAGTTGGACTCTATGACTTATAACATGCACATCAATTGATGGAAACGCAAGGCATGTTGAAACGAGCTAAAGAGCCAGTCCATCGAGAAAACTCTAGCGACTATAGATAAACTACAGAGCAACCCGGTAAGCACCCTGATGTTATGGCAACAATCACGCAACTACAAATAGGTGGAGCCACCACACTTCATTGCTCCGATTGCAACACGGTCTGCCTCAGGAGTTTATACAAGCGTGGACACGGTCAAGTGGTCACAATAAGTTGTACATAGAGACAAGAAGCGTTCACATCACAATACTGCCCCATGACGCGATGGTACGCATGTCCATACACGTGCAAAACCAACACAGGTGCGTAATGAGATGCTTAACAGTCCATTCTCACATACCCCACTATGAGCCACTCTCACGTAATGGGCGCAACCCGACCAAAGGATTAGCAAACATGAACTATCCATGCACAAATGCCTTGGTCATGAAGTCAGCCCATGACCCAAGTTTGGCATGAGCATACCAAACTAGACCATGTATGCTCATGCCAAACTAGATGCCGGGGATCACCTATCGCTTGAGAAGACCACCTACGGATCCCAGTAGCGGAGACGCCCTTACAACCGCATCATCATGCCATCACCACGGGGCAACAAAGGGTTGCCCAACCCTCTCCATTAGCATTTGGGGCACATGATGTTACTGAGGGGTCCATGAAACTTCTCGGAAGCTTCAATGAACACCGATGGCATAGGTCCGTGACAAGGGCAAGGGGCTAGGATATCCCTCCTCTTCCTCCTTTTTGGGCATCATGAGTCCATGTTCATATTCACTCATTTTTTACAAGCTTTATCAGATGGAGGATGAGATGCACTGCTTGAAACAACATCAAATGGACATGTTACAACAGATTACAGAGTTACTAAGGGGTTGTTCAGGGGCCTCAGAATAGACACCATGAGGACCTCCAAGAGCTACACCATTTTTCAACAATCTACCCCCTGTACAACACCGCGACCTTAGTACCCCTCATCCCAGGTAGAAACTTGGGATGAGGAGGAGATAGAGGATGACACACCTGAGGACTAGATTCATATCCTCGAGGAGCGCATTTGTGACCGAAGTTTGGGTAAGAGCTTTCACCATGCCACATTCTTACCGTCACGATCAACGATGCCAATTAGTAGCACTGACCTTTGGTGAACATCACTAATCCTTCTACCTTGCCCATCATCTCCCGAGCTTAAGGCCGCCCTCCCTATAGAGCGGTGACCAAAAGACTATGAGATACGTCCATCTTGTTACAATAATGACGAGGGCTTTGATTGTTGGGAGATCATGTTTCAGGTGTGGGCCGACTCTGAGAGAGTCTACCCGTACTATCACGGCCAATACCAGACCTGCAATTCTCACCAGGTCCAGACAGTAAGGGCGATGCACGGTCTACTCTACACCATGCGATAGGATATTGTGGTCCATGCCTTTCCCTTTCTGGGTGAGGCCGGGATTGGGATAACAGCATACCCGTGCAAGGGCTGGGAGATGGCCCCGACAATCCTCGTTGTAGAGATCCATGCCACAAAGGCGTCTTGACTATATGAGTTCCACTCCCTCTACTATGGACCCAAAGAGCTTGTAGAAGACTACTAGAGGCACGCCATGCGCCTTCATATGGACCTTGAGACTAGTGGGGGGACACATATGTGGGTACTTAGCACCATCATGATGGGGCCGCATTTGGATCACATGAAGCTCTCTACAGGCTTTGGTCGTACGACCCTCTTTGAGTTGTCGGTGTCATTACATGAATTTCTTTGGGCTCATGGTTCCTTTCTCCAGACGATTTTCACTGATGAGGTTGTTGTCTCCTCCTCCTCCTCTACCCTAAGTGGCATTGTAGTGGCTACACATGGAAACATGGAGAAGAAGAGATACGACAACGGATAGCAACAGCAATATTAATAGCTTATGAGTAGTGGCAATGGTTGTTTTGTCCACAGCTATGATTTTGGGGCCCCTCATTACTATACAAAGTATGAGCAACCCCTAGATGGGCCTCAAATCATGCACAATCTCTAGGTGGCACACCCCTAGCGGGTGTCCTCTGGTGACAAATAGACGAATCGCGCTGGCCCCATGAGTGTGACAGCAACAACCGCCTCACCAGGCACCAGCAGTGATATGGACCCTCAAGATCACACGATTATAGAGCATTGTCAGCTGCTGGCACTTCATACTCAGGGTGGTGTGAGTGGGTTGTTATAGTCAGGTGGTGCCAAGATAGCTTGTCCTAAGGTGTCTGTTGCTTTGAATGGTTATTGTTCGAGAGCTCAGTGGGCCAGTGATGGACGTAATAGTACCAACTGGCTTGACGAGTTACATGTCTGTGCTGTTTGTCATTGTCCCGAGTCCTCTGCTTCACCTCCAGCTCAGGTACATTGTTCTACATGCCATGTTGTTCAGTATTGACGACTGGCCGTGAGCCAAGTGACACCTTAATCATTGACTCCGGTGCCACCCATTACATGATGTGTTGTTGTGATTTCTTTGTTCTTGATCCTGTTGCATCCGTTTGGTCCGTTCACACAGGATTTGGTGGGTCATTACTTTTCCATGGAGTTGGGGTTGTGCGGTTTTCTAGTCCGTGTGGCCCCTTATACATTTCTCATGTGCTCTTTGTCCGTGCTCTTGAACCTAGCATGCTCTCTTTTCCTACATGCATGAGGATGGGCCTCACTATTGAGCACTCTAATGACTCTGCAATAGTGACTGCTCTCGACACTTGTAGCATTGTTCTTCATGTCTCCATTATTGATGACCTGTATCGTGTGTCTCATTACACTTCTTGTGATTATTCTCCCACTCCCTTGTCAGGGCATGTGTTTGTCATTGGTGTTCTCTTCCTTAAGCATAAGCGCTTGTTGCATTCTTGCCTTTACCATGTGAGCTCGGACACTGTGTCCAACATCATTCAAACACAACCAACTCTCAATCTTGACGCGGCTTCCTTCGAGAAGCCGCCCAAGACCAATTGTATTTTTTGCACTCATGGTAAGATTCATCCCTTCTCTTACCCTAATTCCACTTTATACGTAACGCGTCCACTACAGATGGTGCACTCGGACTTCCTCGGTCCTCTGCTAGTCGAGTCCCTATCATGTCAGGATTGATATGCTTGTAAACTGATTGACGACTTCACCCGATGGTGGCAATTTATTACCAAAAGAGCAGTGCCAGCCTATTGGTCCACCTGTGGCTGGTGATGGCTGAGTGACAATCTTGTGAGCTAGTGATGGTTGAGCTACTCAGTGGCCGAAGCTATGGGAGAAGAAGCAAAAGGATACCCGGGATGCACTGGGTGGTGTGACGCTGCTGGTGGATAGCGACGATGAGGAAGCAGAGAAGCAGCCGTGGCAGCCGATTACAACGACCTTGCAGGGTGAGGTTCCCATCTTTGACATCAATGAGGCATTCTCCTTTCGGCAGTCCACGATGGTTGAGCACTCAAACCTGTCAAACAAAAAAAGTGCGACAAATGTATCCATAACTGTTCTTTCAAGAGTGTCGTGCACACAACGTGGACCTCATCATAAAGGATGTGGGAAAATCTGTGTGGGGTGCAAGTGTCATTGGGCGGTGTGAGAAGATTGTTGATTTTTTTAGGAACAACGTGATGCCAAGGACGTGGGTGAAGGAGAAGACAGGCGGTAAGGTGTTGAAAAACCGGTGGTACACTCGGTTTGCCTCGGTCTTCTCCATGGTTGAGAGGCTTCTGGAGCTTCTGGAGGAACTGGAAACATTTGTTGGATTGGATGTGTGGAAGCATATTAGTTCACATCGTGATGCCAGCTTTCGGTCAAGGAAGAGGGAGGCACTTTATCAGGAAGAAGGTCTTTTGGGTGTAGGTGCGTCGACTGAAAGAGCTGTTGCAGCCATTGACTGTGGTCCTTAGGGTTGCGGACATGCCAGGTGGGAGTGTGGGTAAGATTTATGAGGGGCTGTTGGACTGTGCTGAGTCTCTGAAGAGTCCCTCAGTGAAGAAGAGAAGGAAGCCTCTGAAAGTTGCAGAAAATCATGTCAACATTGTGCTTGGCAGGCTGGAGGCACGATGGTCGAAGGACATGTCTTGTCCTTTGTATGCCGCTGCTCGTCGTCTCCACCCGGAGCACTTTGGCAATGACTTGTCACGAGACAACACCACTTTGGTAGCTTGGCAGATGGTTGTTGAGGTGCTGGTTCCGGAAGATGACCAGGACCAGGTGATGAAGGAGACTGGGACATTCCTGAAAGCCCAGATGATGGTGGAGAGTTATCCCATTATCACTCCGCGACGAAATGCTAAGGCCATTGCAGCTGTTGCCAAGGTGCTGTGTGGTGCAATGACAGCAGTGGAGTGACACCTGAACTACATGTGCCACATGCCTATGCTGCACAATCTTGCCCTCAAACTGTTGTCTCAGCCATGTGCATCCTTTGACTGTGAACGTGTTTTCTCAACGCACAAGATGATTCACACTGCCAAGCGCAACAGAATGAAGGTGCAGACGATGGAGCTCTTGGTTTGCTACAACATGTAATTGCAGAAGCAATATGGATGGACTGGGGCAAGAGGGCAGCAGCGGGGCTTGTAGCAACAACAGAAGGAGAAGCACTTGCAGAGGTAGGAGCGAAAGAAGAAGCATAAGCAAGTGAGGACGATGGAGACATTATGGAAGTGGAAGGTGTTCTCAGTGAGCCCGAGGATGATATGGAGAGTGAAAATGAGGAGGGACAATAGGAGGAAGACGAGCCTCTAGCAACAGAAGATGATGTTGTGGAGGTCATGGCATCTGTGCGTGTCATGAAATACATACCAGGAGTGCCACATGCCCAACCTCTACGTGTCTGTGAGCAGGTGAATCCATCATCCAACAAGGCTCCAAGGGAAGAGGGAGTTGGGGATAAGAAGGAGGATGATGAAAGGGAGAAAGAGAACGATGAGGGAGTTGCAAGTGGGTAGGGCAGAGAGCAGACAAGGGAGCAACCAACAAGCAGGGTGAAGGGGTTGGGGGAGGTGAAGGGGGTGGGCAAGGTGAAGGGTATGAAGGTGGGCATGTCCAGGACACTAACACTAGTGCTAGTGGAGCTGGAGAGACATCAGGCACAGAATATGGGATATAGGATACAGAAGCATCACCTACACGCAAGGAATCCACTGCAGCCTCCAGAGTTGGCCCTTCTACAAAGGCCAAAGCAAATCCTGGTGGAGCCAAATCAATAGCTATGAATCGTGCAGCAGCTGTAGCAACCAGGGCTCCTGTATTGAAGGCAGTAAAGCAGAAGCAGAAGTAGATGCAATTCACTTTCTCATACTTATTTTCACTGTCACTTGTACTAGATCATTACTTCAAGCAACGCTTGCCACTCTCCCCTTTGCAACATTTGCTTGTGCTTGTTTGGAAGTTAAATGTAGTCTGTGAGGTGGACATGAATACAAAATAGTCATACAAGTGCTTACAGTTGCAATCCATCGTATATCAGGCTACATGAATATGTATGGATACTAAGATGTAAATGTGAATGTGTCATTATGTATTGCAATGCCAAAGTGTTTGAATATGGTTGAAAAAATGATAATGGTGTCATTATGTATTTCAATGGACTTCTTGAGAAGATGTGAATGCCAGATTCATGTTGTGAATGTACCCGAACCCTAAGAAATTGAGTATGTGTGGGTAGTTTGAAAGCACTGTCATGAGGGGGCCCATCGATGTCCTCGGAAAGGGGTCCGTCGATGTACCGATGGGCACCGATAGACATCGATTGGCGATGGGCCAAGACCAACACTGGTTCTGCTCGGACCATGGTGGCCATTTCTTAGGTAAGGTGGATCCTTTCTTTGCTGAATATGGTGCCTTTCACCCGCTCTCAAATCCCTCTACACCACAGCAGAACGGTATATCTTAGCGTTGGAACTGTACCATGGACAATGCGTTCCATGCCATGTAGTCCGGGTGTGGTCTTCCCAAGTCCACATTTGAGGGATTCTCATACATAACGTGGGTGTAGAACTACTTGCTGCATGGTCCTCTTCCGGACCATGTCACGCTGTACGAGCTATGGTCCGGCCATCGCGCCAATCTCCGTCTTGCTCATGTTTGGGGATCCGTCACCTGCGTGTGGTACACCAAGGATCAGCAAGTGTCCAAGGTCTCACCTCCAATCTGCATGTATGCCTTCCTCAAAATCTCCCCATGGACTTAGGCTTGGTGCTTTTGGGAGCCTGCTCACGATAGCAAAGTCAAGTTTTGAGAAGCTCTCTTCTTTGAAACTCTCACCTACCGCGACCTGTCCACAACACTGTTTCTTGCCGTCAACCACGTTCCCACCTGTGTGGCTTCTTGACAGATGGGGAAGTTTCGTCTCACAAATGGGTCCGTTCTGGCCTCCTCACCTATGGTCCGGTCTCTAACTGCTGGAAATCCGATGATCTTGGTTGTGGGTCGAGTATTCTCATTTGTCTGCTACGACACACCTGATCCTATACTAGTGACAATTCCCTTTGCCACACCTGATCCTGTGCCAGTGTTCATCCCCTTCGACACACTTGCTGTCGTGCCAATGTGAGTCTCCTCCAACACACCTGATCTCGTGTCAACGTCAGTTCCCTCTGGCACACCTAATCTCGCGTCGATGATAGCATCCCCAATCACACCTACTCTTGAGCATGTAGCTTCTCCTCCTATGTGCATGTCCGCATGTGTCCATGTTTCTCATGCACCCACTTCCCTTCCCTACGAGTCTATGGCCTATGCGGCTGTGGCCCAACAGCTTGCTCCACGGCCCAAGGCGAGCACATCACCATGGGGTTACTCCCGGGAGCCCGGTGGTTGTCTCCAACCAGTGGCCTCTATTGCTCAGAGGAACGTTGTCTCAGTGCCTAGACGACCGACTCGCAGTGTTCAAAGTGGGGAGCCCAAAGGCCCTTGGCTTAAGTGTCTAGGCGATCTGCAGTGAGGTACACCCGGGATGCCCTGTCAGTAAAGAGTTGGTCTTCCAAGAGTTCCTGGCCGCTTGCGATATAGTAGTCAGCCTAGTCATGGTCTGGCCGAGTCTGGAGGCATCTGTCTTTGCTACCCGGAGCTCTACCTTGTCGGTGCCTGATCCAGGCATGTTGGACAGGGCACTCTCGGCTTAGGATGCAGACTTGTGGTGTATTGCTTTTGAGGATAAGGTGAGAACCATTCGTGCGCATGGTGTCTATGAGCTTGTGGACCCCCCGCATGGGCGGAAGGCTGTACATGCCAAGTGCGTCTTTTTATAAAAAGGCGAAGCCTGATGGCACATTGGATCACTACAAGACTCAGTTCATGACCAGGGGGTTCTCACAAGTTGAGGGTGTCGATCTCACTAACACCTTCACACCAGTTGGCTGCATGACCATCGCTCCCGCTCTATTTGGGGTTGTTGCTCACCATGACTAGGAGTTCCACCAGATGGATGGGAAAAATACATTCCTTTATGGTAGTCCAGAGGAGGAGATCTACATGGTGCAACCACCACGGTTTAAGATCAATGATAAGGTTTGGCGTTTGCATGAGAAGTTATGGTTAATCACCCCAAAGTCATACACTTGATGATCAATGTATTGAAAAGCATATTTTTACACGTAAACATTTTTCACAAAACATCCACATGACTGCATGTCAGCAAAGCCTAGATGAACATTCCTTGAATATAATTAATTACCCATCCGAGCGAGCAGCTTCAGTTGCGCCCGCTGGCCTCTGGGGCCCAGCAGCCCCAGTCTCGTCTACTAGCCCCTCCGGACCGGCAGTCCCAGTCGCGCCAGCTGGCCCCTCCGAACCAGCAGCCCCATTCGCGCCTGCTGGCCCCTTGGGGCCGGCAGCCCAAGTTGCACCCGCTGGCCCCTTGAGGCCAA
>SZWC01005553.1:64961-87989 GCA_023375785.1 Penium margaritaceum
ACATCCATCACGTTGCATTGTGACAATGAGAGTGCCATTTCCATCGCCGACAATGACGGCGTGCATCACACACGCACAAAGCACATCAACGTTGAGTATCACTATGTGCATTCTTTGTTGCATGACGGTAGCATCAACATTGTTTTGGTTGAGACAGTACGGTAGCTGGCTGACTTCTTGACCAAGGCACTGAAGCGCGACTCGTTCAAGAAGGCTGTGAGTTCGGACGGTGTGCATCCGTGAGTTACGCTCTTTGTCCCTGCCTGCGTCTCTGCTTGCCCTACGGGAGTTTGACTGTCGACTATGTCTTTGTCGGTCCATGTGCACTACGCCTGTGAGTCATGGGGGAGTGTTGGTTACACGCATCCTCATTATGCTATGTTATGTCCTCCCAGCTTGTGTACATCGGCGTGCAGATAACTGACGGTGAGACTCGATGCTCTTGGAGTGTCATCCGGTGGAGCCAAAGCACGTTGAGGCCTACTCGCAGTTCGCTCGAGCCTCCTCTCATTGGCGACGTGCTCAGCTCCATCGGCAGGCCTCCTTAGCCGTCGGGCCGCCGGCTGTCACTGCTACCGCAGATGTCGACTGGATGCGTCAGGCACTGGATCTGACTGTACCATTGCGTTTGCAGCGTCATGCTCTGCCTAGGGTCCATGTTTCATGTTGTGTGGCACGGTTTCGCATCATGGACCATCCTAGGTACTGCCTGGGTTCGGGCAGCCATAACTCTTTTCTGCTGTTTTTCTAGCTGTTTCTGACCGCACGACTGCGTTTGTAGCATTGGTATTATGGTATGGTCCAGTTCTGAGGCAAAACGGATGACGCCCAAGTTTTGGGCTGTCGGCCGTCTGGCAGAGCTCACCGAGAAAACCCTGCCTGCCAGAAAATAGGTCTAGGTATGTTTTCTGATTGGCTGGTTAGCTGAGTAACAAGCTCTACAGAGCTGGGGGGGGAGCTAGAACTTGGGGTCTCCCATTGACGCTCATTCTTCATTCCTAATCCGTCACTTTCAGTTTTGAGCTGCTTTCTGGCGCTAACACTGGCGCGCGCGTTTCTCAGTAACAAACCCAGAGCTTCCAGACTTAGACTCTAGAGCAGCAGACTGAGGAGGCAGCAGACTTAAGCAACGAGCGTGGAAGCCCACACGCTGCATGAACAACACTGCTGCCCCAACCTGCTGCTTAGCTTTTCCGATTCCCTTCGGTAGTACCGCGATATTGTACCGAGGCACAGTACCATGGTACAGTGCAACACAACATCGCCGGACTGCTAGTGTAGCGAGGTACTTTTCTCTCTTTCTTTTTCCATCTGCTACTCGTCACTTAATTCTATGCACACGGTGATTGAGGTCGACGTCGTTGCTTGTACATGAGCATCGCGAACGGGAGCTAATCAAAACTCGACGTTCGAGGGTGGGAGTTCACTGCGTAAACCCCCACCCTTGACCAAGATGTGCGTGGGTGTTGGAGTAATGCTCCTCACCATGGCAGGAGTGACTCCAAAAAGGAACATAAAAAAGACAAGCCAAGGTGGCTTAGTGGTTAATGGTGTCCACCTATAGAGGCAGGGACCCGGTTTAAAGTCCCACACGATGAATTTCTGTCCTGCCTCAAGGGATGTGGAGAATAGATGCCAGGAAGCTAGCTCAACCTCTAGAGTTCCTCTTTAAGGTTCTAGAAGGCTAGGAGAGGGTCTAGGAAGGTGGCACACCTTCTAGAGGGGGTGATTTGTCCTACGAGGCATCTAGAGGTGTCTTGGTCTTCTGGAAACCTTCCTTCCTACTAGAAGCAAGCTGAGGATTCTAGGAAGGGACAGAAGCTTCTAGAGGAGGGAATGGATGCCTTCCTAGGTGGGAAAAAGGACAGCCTACCAAGGGATACTCTAGAAGCCGTAGAATCTGCTAGGAAGCTCCAAACCTGGCATGCTTTGGTGTTCTGGAAAGCTTAGATCAGTGGCTATAAAATGCCACTGCTTGTGAGCCATCATTAAGTATTCATTCCCGGTCAATTGAGGCCAAAACTGTTGCCACACTCTCTGACCAGTTTTCTGCCATCCTTGGAACCAGTTGCCTCCACAGTTTCAGACTCTCCAAAAACAGTTGGTGGTGTGAACCAACCACTGCTTGGGACCCTCGTGGGTGCACACTCACCCTCTTGCCAACAAAGGGTTATGGGCCCACGCCTCTAAGGGGTTCAAAGCCAGCTTGATTTCATGCTTCCAACAGCAAGACATGGCAACCAACGAGCAAGAGAGCAGACAAGCTGTCCTTAAGTTTGATGGGACAGGCTTTGCCGTGTGGAGGTGGCATTTTGAGGTCTTCCTCAACGACAAGGGACTGCTTGAGCTTGTGAAGGGTGATGAAACTGCTCTGCCAGAGACTGCAATAGCTGAGGTAAAGGAGGCATACAAGAAGCACAACAAAAAGGCGTTGGCGCTCCTTGTGTCCGCGTTATGCCCGCCACACCTTGGGCACATCCAATGATGCACCCTGGCCGTAGAAGCATGGTAAAAACTATGCTCCATCTACCAGTCAAGCAACCTTGCCAATCAGCTCTTCATCTTCAAACGGCTCGTCACCCTCCGAGCCAATGAAGGCGACAACGTCATGGAGATCATGCAGCAGATTGAGTCGCGCGCAGCGGAGTGCGTGGCCACTAGTTGGGATGTCGACTCTCAGTTGCAAGCTATGATCCTCCTTCTGGCCTTGCCGGACAGTTGGAGTCCCATGATCACAGTCCTTGGTAGCTGGCTTTCCGACAAGCTGAAGTACCCGAAGGTTGCTGAGTACGTGCGCAATGAGTGGATGCAACGTGGCGGTCAAGAGAGTGCAGCGGCATCAAGTTCAGCTTACTCGGTTCATCCTCAAAGTGGAGGCCAAGGCAACAAGAGGAAGGGTGCCAAACAGGGTACCAAGAAGGGTGACAATAAGGGGGAGTGCTTCAACTGCGGCAAGGAGGGCCACTACGCTCGCAACTGTCCCAAGAAGAAAACAGATCGGTCGCAGCGGGGCGGGAAGAAAGATGAGCACGCCCTTATGGCGTACAACTCCACCAACATGAAGGATCCGGGATTTGTCGTCATTGACTCCGGATCAGGCCGTCACACACAATGCAACAGGGCGGCATTTGTCACCTACGGTGCCTCTGAGAGACGCATGACGGTGGCCAATGGCAAAACAGAGGTGGCCGCCGGTGAGGGTAACGTCCGCATTGAGTCAATTGTGGATGGCAAACCTGTCATGAGCACAATCCACGATGTGCTCCATATGCCCAACTTTGGGGCAAACCTGCTCTCCGTCAGCCGCCTTGCCAACAAGGGACTTGAGGTGCTCTACACAAAGAAGGAGGGCGTCATCCGCAAGGAGGGAAAAGGTGAGGTGATTGCGCGTGCAAAGAGGGAGGACGACTTGTACATGCTACGCGCAAAGATCCTCAGCAGCCGGGCGGCGTCCAACGCTGCCAACATTGTAACAAAGGATGGAGGAGAACTGGACTTATGGCACCGCCGACTCTGCCATATTTTTTCATTGACAGTGAAGGAGATGGCTAAGAGGGAAGTGGTGCGGGGTCTCCAAATCAGCGGCCTTGATGGAACCAAGGAGACCGTGTATGAGCCATGCATCATTGGCAAATCAACGCGGCAGCCGTTTGTGGCCAAGGGGACGCGTACACCGGCAAAATATAGATGTGTGTGGATCGCTTCAGAGCTCCATTGGCGGAGCTCACTACTTCCTCACCTTCATCAACGACCACAGCCGGAAACTCTACCTCTACCCAATGAAGCACAAGAGCGAGGTCCTTGCATGCATGCAGGAGTTTGTGGCAGATGTGGAACGGCAAACAGAGTTGAAGGTGAAGGCGTTCCGGAGTGACAACGGCGGTTGATATGCGAGGTGCCTTGGGTGGATGAAGAGCAAGGGGATTGAGTGGCAGAAAACAACTCCACACTCCCCACAATAGAATGGCATCGCAGAGAGAGCAAATCGCACAATCCTTAACATGGTGCGATCCATGTTGAGCGACGCCGGCCTTACACAACGGTATTGGGTGGAGGCGACAAGGACAGCAGCGTACATCATGAATCTCATGCCGACCAAGCCGATGAAGGACAAGGAGAGAAAGGCGTGGAAGATGCCACAGTAGGTGCGGAGCGGAAGGAAGCCGGCGGTGGGTCACCTCCGCACGTTTGGTTGTGTTGCACATGCAATNTTATGGCACCGCCGACTCTTCCATATTTCTCCATTGACAGTGAAAGAGATGACTAAGAGGGAAGTGGTGCGGGGTCTCCAAATCAGCGGCCTTGATGGAACCAAGGAGACCGTGTATGAGCCATGCATCATTGGCAAATCAACGCGGCAGCCGTTTGTGGCCAAGGGGACGCGTACATCGGCAAAACGTAGATGTGTGTGGATCGCTTCAGAGCTCCATTGGCGGAGCTCGCTACTTCCTCACCTTCATCGACGACCACAGCCGGAAACTCTACCTCTACCCAATGAAGCTCAAGAGCAAGGTCCTTGCATGCATGCAGGAGTTTGTGGCAGATGTGGAGTGGCAAACAGAGTTGAAGGTGAAGGCGTTCCGGAGTGACAACGGCGGTGAATATGTGGGGTGCCTTGGGTGGATGAAGAGCAAGGGGATTGAGTGGCAGAAAACAACTCCACACTCCCCACAATAGAATGGCATCGCAGAGAGAGCAAATCGCACAATCCTTAACATGGTGCGATCCATGTTGAGTGACGCCGGCCTTACACAACGGTATTGGGCGGAGGCGACAAGGACAGCAGCGTACATCATGAATCTCATGCCGACCAAGCCGCTGAAGGACAAGGAGAGAAAGGCGTGGAAGACGCCACAGTAGGTGCGGAGCGGAAGGAAGCCGGCGGTGGGTCACCTCCGCACGTTTGGTTGTGTTGCACATGCAATGGTGCAGGCACGTGAGGGACGGAGCAAGCTGGAACCGAACACCCGCCCATGTATTTTCCTTGGATATGAGAGCGGAAGCAAGGCGTACCGGCTCTTTGACCCAAGGAGGCAACAGATTGTGTGGATTCGCGACGTCACGTTCGACGAGATAAGTCGTTGGACAGACAAGGAGGCAGATCTCTCCAAGAGTGGGGAGTGAATGCCACTCCTTGAGGGGGAGACGCCAGAGGACGTGAATGAGGGTGACGTCCTCGCAGCACCACAAACCGGAGAGCATTGCCTAAGGGATGGGCGAGCTGCGGATTTTATTCCGGCCAGTTCGGATGAGGAATCTGAAGTATCGGAGATGGATGTGGAGGCAAGGAGTCGACCAATGTCTCCAAGGTCTCCAAGAGAGGGGGAGCATGCGCTTGGAGAGGATGGCGCTGAAAGGGGACAGCAACAACAACAACCGCTTCAAGAGCCCCGCACGAGGAGCCGTGTGCTAAGAAAGACAAAAACGTATGATGCCAACAAGGGCATCTGGACAGGGTTCGCACAAGTCTTCTTCACGCAAGAGGAGAGTGAAGGTGGCACTGCACAAGAAGGATGGGGCTGAGTGGGAGGGAGCAATAAAATGTAAGCTCTCATGAGGAGAAAGGCTCCTGAATTGCAGATTAAGCATCGACAACTGCCATGGGTGATGCGTGAAGGGGAGATTGTTGGAGTAATGCTCCTCACTATGGCAGGAGTGACTCCAAGAAGGAACACCAAAAAGACGAGCCAAGGTGGTTTAGTGATTAATGGTGTCCATGTGTAGAGGTAGGGGCCCAGGTTCAAGTCCCACAAGATGAATTTCCATCCTGCCTCAAGGGAGGTGGACAATAGATGCCAAGAAGCTAGCTCCACCTCTAGAGTTCCTTTTTAAGGTTCTAGAAGGCCAGGAGAGGGTCCAGGAAGGTGGCACACCTTCTAGAAGGGGTGACTTGTCCTGTAAGGCATCTAGAGGTTTCTTCGTCTTTTGGAAACCTTCCCTCCTACTAGAAGCAAGCCGAGGAATCTAGGAAGGGGCAAAAGCTTCTAGAGGAGGGAATCGATGCCTTCCTAGGTGGGAAAAAGGACAGCCTACCAAGGGATACTCTAGAAGCCGTAGAATCTGCTAGGAAGCTCCAAATCTGGCATGCTTTGGTGTTCTGGAAAGCTTAGATCAGTGGCTATAAAATGCCACTGCTTGTGAGCCATCATTAAGTATTCATCCCCTGTCAATTGAGGCCAAAACTGGTTCCACACTCTCTGACCAGTTTTCTGCCATCCTTGGAACCAGTTGCCTCCACAGTTTCAGTCTCTCCAAAAACAGTTGGTGGTGTGAACCAGCCATTGATTGGGACCCTCCAGGGTACATACTCACCCTCAGGCCAACAGTGGGGATGGGGGGGGGGGTATCATAGACATGCACACATGCGACCACGACTAGGACTCCAAAAAGGGTGTCATCGGGCTTTCGACTAAACAATGTTTGGTCACCCGCACGATCGCCCCTTATTGTTGGGTCCTTTTTCCAAAAGTTTGAAAAGGACCAAGAAAGGGCAGGGGGAGTGGTCAATATTTGTCAAGGCCCCCTTCCCTATGCTGTTTTTGGCAAGGGGTACGATTTATTGAAAATATAGTATTCTCTCAAGTCTGTTATGACTTTCAACCTGCCCCATCTGAGACGTAATAACGAGCCCCTCCCCCCTGCCTGCGCCTAGAACAACGACCGTCGCACCCATTAACTATGTTTGGGCAAGGGGTGACTATTCTTAAAATGTTGTGTTTCTCTCATCTGTCTATTGTTAGGATAGGAAGGTTGCCTTTTCATTTCACAAGGTTGAATTGATTCTGTTGCCAGCCGTGTCAACAAATGGTATCTTCTACAGTAGCGCGTTTTTTTTTACCTTGTTCTTTTATATTGAGCGTTACAAACTTAGCCAAATTCTTGCTGTCTTGCATCACACTCACACAAAGAGCTCATGTTCATTGTTGCATGGTCTTGCATGCCCTAAAATATTTCCAAGTCGCTATCAAAGCACAGGGGGACGTGTGAGCAGCAGAAGGAGCAATAGTGGGTGGAATGCAAAGAGAACGCGCCACATGGCGCCACACCGGTAGTAGCGTGAGGGAGCGCAAATTGACTACACTCCATCGCCAAAGGGGCGGTGAGTAGCGTAGAACAGCAACAGCAGCTGCTATAGCAGCAGTGGCAACGGCAGCAGCAGCGGCAAGAACAATAGCAGCGGCGCGCGGCAGAATTTGCAGCAGCTACACCTATAGCTATAGCAGCAACAGCAGCTGCTGTGCTGCGTAGCAGCAGCAGCGGCAAAAGCATCAGCGGTATACAGTAGCGGCAGCAGCTACAATAGCAGCAAGCGGTAGCAGCAGCGGCAGCTACTGGGCCATGCGGTAGTAGTAGCAGTAGTGGTGGCGGCAGCAGCAGCTGCGCACAACAGCAGCGGTAGTGGCGGTAGCAACAAAAAGAAACGATGCATAACAGTAAGCAAGAGCACAAGCAACGACGTACAACAGTAGCAGCAACGGCGGCAGCAGCAATCCGCAGCAACAACTTATGCGTGGAGCAGCAGCAACAGCAGTAGTAGAAGCAGCAGTAGCAGCAACTGCAACAACTGCACCGCAGCAGCCGCAACAGTCGCAACTGCTACACAGAGCAACAGTAGGAGCAGCAGCGGCAACCGCAACAGCAGCAGCCTGTCGTTGCAGTTACTGATGCCGACGCGAGGAGGGCCTCGCAGCCCTCCTCTGAGGGCCCCCTCCCCTCCCTCTCAAAGGGGCCCCCTTGAGCCCCATCAAGGAGGCCCCTTCGGAGGGGGGCTTGTCGGGCCCGTGAGCTCCCTCGGCCCCGTCGGCCGACCGACAGAGGGGGCCGACGGCGAGGGAGGGACCGACCCCCCCTCCCTTTCCGCCCCTCCCCCCTCCCCCCCCCTTCCTTCCTCGCTCCCACCTACCTCACTCGCTCGCACCGGCAAGCGAGCGAGCGAGCGTGCGTGTGAGGGATCAGCTGCCCCTCCCTTTATTTTCTCCATTGCCCCAAAATAGGGGCAATCGAGAAAAGGGGGGATAAGGGAACAAAATACGAAAAGGGGTACGCCTGAAAGCAAGTGGAAAAGAGAAAAAATAAAACAAAGAGCAAGGGTTGAAGGCGAGCACTGGGGAGAACAAAAAAAAGGTGGAGGGTGAGGGAAAAGGAAAAACACAAAAGGGGGCCTGAGGCAAGAGAATAACGACAAAAAAATCGTAAAACTACTATCACCGCAGCAGTAGTAGCTTTCGTGGCAGCAATAGCAGTGGCTGGCGGAGTTCCAATGACTACATAGTGAGGGGCAGTTGCAGCTGCGTTTACACTCCCTCCTTCCCAGCTGACACCAGATTGTCGTCGGCGGCGATTTCCATTTTGAGACGCATCGTGGACCGGCGTCTCGCTGGGGCCCATGGAGGATGGAGAGCGGATTCGAGTTTGTCCATCTCCAAGGGCTGGGTCGTCTACCGCTTGGAGCAGCAGCCACACCTGCACCCACCACCTCTTCTGGTCTTAGAGCAGTCTTCACTCTATTAGTGGCAGTAGCATTACTAGCCGTAGCTGATCAGACTCCATTCTCCATGCTTGTTGTGGTAGTGCAGCACGTCCTCTCTGGTCACGTTTGCTAACTTTGACACCGTGACCTCCAGGAGTGACAGTACCTACTGATCTCATTCTCTCCCGTGGCTTGGTGCTTACCACCGGGAGCAGGTTCCCTCGGCACCTATCTATCTTCTACCGCACGAGATGAGTGCGCAGACATTTGAGCAGGCGCCTTGCACATTTACCTGCTATTACTACGGTGATGGACGTCTATTTGGCGTCGTTGCTGGACGCGCCCTCGCGGCCGGCATCCAGCTTGGCTTCAACCTCGTCCGAGCCTGGGTCCTCCACAGCATGCGGATCTGCCAGCATTGGTAGATCCCCTAGCTGGACCTCTGGCGAGCATATTCGCCGAGATCCACGGCGTGCGGCAGACGGTGTAGCGGCTTTGTGACCTCGTCGTCACTAAGCGTGCATCTGCTACCAGTTTGTCGACGGCCTGTTCGACCACATCTCCTTCATCCTCTCGTTCTTCCTCATTCGATGGTGTTCCTTCAGCTTCACCTGTCGGTTTGTCCCAGACTGCCTCCATCCTCTCGATACTCCACTCTCCTGCGACCACGATGCCATCTCACAATGACATGCCTTCATGCAATCGTTCCAGTCATGTATCCCTACGGCGTCGGCTTCAGCACTCCGCACGTCGTACTCGTGCCGGTTTTGGTACATCCTCCACCTCCTCGGCTTCCGTTGCGGTACTTGTCGAGGGAGAGTGTGGACACCGCGTATTGCCTGTTGTGGCTGTAGCGACAGGACCCGCACTCGTGCCAGATTGTGGTGCCCGAGCGTCCGCTCAGGCAGACTCAGATGATACGGTGACAGCACATGGCGTGGAGTCTGATCCCGACATGGCGTTCATGGTGGAGACTTGCCTGTCATCGTCCAGGCTGGATCCAAATCTTCCATGGCAGCAGGTGACATCAAGAGGAGCGCAGGCACGCGTCCCTGGATGGTGCCACTCGCAGCTCCGACCGGTGGAGGCCTAGGGGTGGCACAGGAGTCCCTTACGAATCGAGATGCATCTATCGGACTTTTGAGGGAGAGTGTGCTACAGACTCACACTAGTCCGAAGGATGTTGGAGTACTTGGGACGTGTATGTCATCGAGGTCGACATCTACATTGGGACAGCGGCCGGACGTTCAACAGCAGCAGGTTGCATCAGGAGGAGTGTAGGTCCCGCATGCCTTGGCAGTGCTATTCACGACTCCGATCGGTAGCGACCTTGCGCTGGTACAGGCGTATCATGAAGATCGGGATGTCCCATACGGATTTCCGGGGGCACTGGGGCACGTGACTCACACCAGCCCGACAGCGGTCGTAGTGCATGAGCAAAGTTGGCCGGCTGGTCTTTTAGAGGTTGAGGAATTCTTGAGAGCAGCAGTGCTAAGAGATGTCGTTGGGACATATGCTACAGAAGACACAGCAGGCTCCAGCGCCTCATCTGTGTTACCTGAGGACTAGCTTGAGCATGAGGAGTTATCCATGTTCCTAGAGTCTACGGGTTCCCGTACACACGACAGAGTAAGGACACACATGATGGAGTCACATGGTGGTATTCACTCAATTGTTGAGCACGTGGTAGCGACCAGCCTTCCCGGCGAGACGGTGCATGAGCGACAGCTGCGCTTACTGGTTGCCTTTACGGGCATTGTCCAGTCAGAGTCCAGCACATCTGTGTCCACTACGGCGACAGTTGAGGACAATGGAGCAGATCCCTACGCGCAGATGGAGTCACCTCGTCAGCAGGAGCTGAGTTCTGCCCCTTCGTACTCAATTGTTGGTAACCCTGCTGATCACATCGATGCTAAGAGTGGCAGTACCTACATGGACGACATTTCCACATGCTCCACGGCCTCTGATGACTTCTCTTTCTCCTTCTAACTCGGCATGGGACCACTTATTCCTCCTCGTATGATAGACATGAGCTGTGGTGTGGATACAACACCTACAGGTGCATCTGATGTTCTAGTGTCTTAGCACATTGCGAGTTCAGTTGATCCACAGGTGGATGCATCAGTAGCGGCTCCATCGTCTTCAGCAGCAGAGATGCAGATGGAGCTGTACTCACGAGTTCTGTAGTCTGCATGTGCAGCATCCAGTGAGGCAGAGTTTATCCTACACAAGGCAGACATGGGCCACCTCCACATGTCCGAGGAAGATTACGCTGATTTGCAGGAGCATGTAGTGATGTTACAACTGGAGGTGATGGCAGTGCGTGAGCGATTCTCAGAGGAGGGGAGTATCACTGCTATCGGCACGAGCTTTACGCCACCAGTATCTGGTACACCCACACTCGAGGAGGATCTTATACTAGCTCTGAGTATGACATCAGCTGGAGACACTACCAATGGAGAGTTGAGCGTGCCTTCAGTTTCTGCCATCGTCGTTCCTGTCGACTCCGTCATCGCTCTTCCTTCTGTTGCTGCCATCACGTACCTTCATGCACCCGACTTAGCTACTCCATCGTCACCTTTGTCCATGAGTGGTGACCCAGTTCATCGCTCCAGCCCTCCTCCTCTGGCCGTACACCCTTGTGCCTCAGGGTGCGCTATCCCGCATCGGAGGCCAACTCCGCCACTTCATCCACGCTCGTTTGCTGCTCGCCCATTCCCTTTCCTCCGGCGTACACAAATGCACTGCGGTAGAGCGGAGACAGGGAGACTGTGAGTTGGGACCCTTGGCAGTCACGCGAGGACTGGTACACCCCAGGTGATGCAGTAGCGATGTGAGGAGTCGTAGCTGGAGACACCACTTTGTCTTGAAGGGAGGGAGCCGACTCGTACATGACAAGGGGAGCTATCTCGATATGATGCACAGACCACATGATTCATCACCCAGGATCTGTTCAACTACAGCATCAGCATCTCTGCCGAGGTCATCGCCACCAGGTTCATCTGCCTAGGGAGTGAGAACATGCGTGGAAGCTTCCTAGCGACACATGCGCTCACTAGGCACCAGTGCATGGTCAGACGGTGACGACAGTCACAAGTCGTGCACACACCGGAAAGGGTCTGGCTAGGAGGCACAAGGCAAAGTGTCAGAGAGATTCAATGGCATTTTCATAGAGAGATGAAAAATGACAGGTCCATGGCATAAGTACCTGCCGCGGCGCACGGCGGGTGTCGCACGTGGCAATGCAAGATCTGTCCTAAAACCGGCCCAAACCCACCGTTTTGGCCGTAACTCTGCACAGACATATCAGAACGCTACGCCGTCTGAACCTAGACGTGTAGAATCAAAAGCCGGATGCTACGACTGGTCACATGCATGCATCCAGCATCAAGCAGTGGACACAAAATACAAAAACATGCAAATCAGGCCCATGGCCAGTCCACCGATAAACTCCTGTGTGCTGAAGAAAAACTGCAGGAGGTCTCGGGTAGCGTCAGGAGCTCTGGAACGGTCGTTAGTCAACTCTAGGATGGTAGTCCGCCACCAAATGATGCACCGGTGCCTCCAGGGTCTGCATCAGGGACCTGTAGGAGTATGGACACGGCCAAGTGGTCACAGTAAACTATACAGGTCGACAGGAACGTCACAAATCACAACACTCCCCCGTGACTCAATGGTATGCATGTCCATACACGTGTAGCACTGAGACGAATACAAAAACGAGTGCAACGAAAAATATGACACGGACACGGACACACCCCACACTCAACCACTCTCAGGCAAGGGGCGAAGTCCAACAGAACGAATGGCCACCAGGAACTTTCCGCGTGCTAGTGCCTTCGTCAAGATTTCAGCACGCTGCATGTCAGTGCCAACCCAAATGAAGGAGATCACATGTCACTCCACCAGATCATGCACGAAGTGCTGCTCAACCACAATGTGCTTCGTGCGAGCATGAAAGACACCAGAATTCTCCGCAATGGCAAGAGTACTCTCGTTGTCGCAGCGAAGCACAATGGCGGGTACTGATTGGCCAAGCTTATGGAACAGGCGCTGCAGCCATACCGCCTCAGCAGCCCCTACACCCAGAGCAACGTACTCTGCCTCCGATGAGCTATGTGCAATGCAGCCCTACTTCCTGCTACGCCAGGACATAGCGGTCCCATTGAGCAGGAACACGTAACCTGTGCGACTGCGTCCATCTGGGCTCCACGCCCAGTCGCTGTCAGTGTAGCCGTCAAGGACCACCGACCACTTCCGGCAAAAGTAAAGTCTGAGGTACGTTGTGGAGTCCACGTACCGCACCACTCGCACAGCCGCGTGAAGGGCTCTAGCGCGTGGAGCCTACAAAAACTGGGCAAGGAGGTTGACGGCAAATGCGATGTCGGGACGTGTGGTAGTGGCCAGGTACATCAGAGATCCGATGAGACGGAGGTATAGGGTCACATCCACTGTCTCCCCCAGCTATGTGGGATCGTCAACCTTCAAGGCATCTCGCCCGTTATGCATAAAAGGTGTGGAAGCCGTGGGCATTGCGTCGAGAAGGTCGCTGAAGCGCTCCCCCACAACACGTGCATATCGGGCTTGATGCAGTAGTAGAGTGTGACGTCTGTGGTCTCGCACGATATCCATGCGAAGAAACACCGCTACAGGACCAAGGTCCTTCATCGTATAGGTAGTTTGGAGGACAGGCTTGGCCTCCTTCACGGCCTCCAGTGAAGGAGACGTGATCAGAAGGTCGTCGACATGGACCAGGATGGCGGTGAATCGCTCAGGCGTTTGTCGGATGAAGAGAGAGGGATCTGTCTTGCTCTGTACATTTCCCGCACGAGTCAGGGTGCCAGTGATCTCCTGGTTCCAACACCAAGGAGACTGCTTGAGGCCATACAAGGGCTTACGCAAGCGCTAGACCTTGTCACCGTCCTCAAAGCCGAGTGGCTGAGCCACGTAAATCTCCTCATCCAGAGAGCCATGGAGGAACGCATTATTCACATCCATCTGGTGCAGTTCCCATTCATGCTGAGCCACTACACGAAACAGAGCTAGAGCTGAGGTCATGCGGCCGACAAGGGCAAAGGTGTCAGTGTAGTTGATGCCCTCAATCTGAGAGTACCCCTTGACGACCAAGCGAGCCTTGTGGCATTCCAGTGAGCCATCCGGCTTCACCTTCTTGCAAATGACCCACTTGACCTGAGTAGCCTTCCTCCCAGGTGGAAGGTCGCCTAGCTCGTAGGCCTCGTGCTCTTGGATGGCGCGGAGCTCATCCTCGCAAGCAACACGCCACGCATCGGCATCCTGTGACGAGAGAGCTTCCCTCAGTGTGCCGGGGTCAGGCGCCATAGAGGGAGAGCTCTACGTGGCAAGAGCGCACGCCTCACTGCTAAGTCTGACGACCACAAGATCGACTGCTGCATCACACACGATATGCAACTCGCGAGTGACAAGGTCGTGCCCTACGGGATACACTGGATATACCTCTGGGGACCCAGTGTGGACACTCAGGCCTACGGCCTTTGTGCCGGGATCACCACTCACGATGCTGCGAGTAGAGCGCCTGGGCGCATGACCAGACACTCGTTGAGCTCCGGAGTCCAATGGTCGAAGGCGACTGCCAGGCTCACGGGAGTAACCCGGGCTCAAGGGGCACACCTCCACCTCAGGAATGGGCATAATCGCAGCTGGGGAGGACTGAGGCAAGGGAGCTGGTGATGCCGTGCAAGGAGATGCGGGTGTGGGAGATATAGGGCTCGGTGTGACAGTAAAAGCAGGTGAGGCAGGTCCACGCACGGAGGCAGGGGTGCTGGCGCACCCAGGTACGGTCGCAGGAGTACGCAAAGGTATAGGATCATGGGTACCTGTGGGGCGTGAAGGGGCAGGGGTAGAAGTCAGCGGTGCTGGAGAGATCTTTGGACAGACAACGATGATCGTTGGGTCATCAAGTGACGAAGAGGTAGAGGGAGCTCGGACGGACCCATCAGCCTGGCGATCGATGGTCGCAGGCGTAGACTCCCCCATCCAGCGAGAAACCTCACACATGGGAACATGTGTGACGGACATCGATGTGATCGTAGTCAGATCACGGTAGGTGAGGGACTCAAAGAAGAGCGCATCGTGGGACTCAACAATGCGACGACGAGTAGGGCCCCAAAAAGGCCATACCTTCTACCGCAGGGATGTACCGACGAAGGCGCACAAGCGACCCCGTAGTGAGACCTTAGACCCCTGCTGGTTCTTAGTGTAACACACAGAAGCCAAGGATCCCCAGACGTGAGCGAGGCGCAAGTCAGCACGGAGGCCAAACCAGAGCTCATACAGTGTGACGTGGTCCGGAAGAGGACCGTGCGGGAGGCGGTTCCATACCCAAGTCATGTAGGAAAAGCCTTAAAAAATGAAGGACTCCGGAAGACCGCACACAGACCGCATAATGCGAACCGCATCCTCCATGGTGCGGTTCTAGTGCTAAAAAACACCGTTCTGCTGAGGAGTAGCAGGAGCAGAGACCTGGTGAAAGATCCTGTGCTCGGCGAAGAAGCTATCCATCTCACCAAGGAACTCGCCGCCGCGATCCGAGCAAAAAGTGTACAGTGTGTGCCGAGACTAACGCTCAGCTATCACTAGCCAGAGACAAACCGCGAGAGTGGCGTCACTCTTCTGGCACAGGCTATAGACCCACCGCATCCGGGTGAAGACATCAGTCACGGTCAAAACGTATCGACCCCGATCGGACAGAGACTCGACAGGTAGGGGACCAAGAAGGTCCGAATGAAGTAACTCGAGAGGGTGAAGTGTGTGTGAACGGTAGCCAGGGTAGGTACAACGATGCATCTTACCCTGAGGGCAAAAGAGGCAATCGGTCTTGGGCGGCTTCTCGAAAGAAGCCACGTCAAGACCGAGAGAGGGTTGTGTTCGCATGAGCTTCAACACAGTGTCGGAGCCTACATGACACAGGCGGCGATTAAGCAATTGCTAGTGCTCAGGAGACAGAACACCAGTGACAAAACCACGAGCGGAAGGGGAGGGGGAACAAGGAGCACAAGTTCGAGAGACACGATACTGGTCATTCACGACAAAGGCATGAAGGACAATGCTACGAGTGTCAAGAGCATTCACAGTCGCAGACTCTGCAATGTGCTCCACAGAGAGTCCCATCAGTGTGCAAGAAAGTACATAAAGCAAGCTGAGCTCAAGGTCATGCACAAATAACACCTCAGAAAGATACAGGGGGGCATACTGACCATTGAAACGGACGACCCCAACACCCAGGACTTGTAAGGACTGACCAGAGCCTGTCCGGACAGAACAAACAGATGCAACAGGTCCGAGAACAACAAAATCACAGCGACGACAGGTCATGTGATGAGTGGCACCGGAGTCGATGATCCAAGTGCCACCGGGATCACGACTAGAGGACGTCAATGTACAACGAGCAACGGAACACTTGGCCTCGGATGGATGCTAGGTAGCAGGTGGGGAGGAACGACGAAGGGCACAAAGGTGAGACTCATGAATCCAGTCCGTACCGTTAGGCCCATCGTCATCACATGCTGACTGTGCCCCCCCACACGAGTCATCCTGAGTCACAAAAATAGACAAAAAGACAGTTTGTGAACCACCCGGCTGTGAAAACACACTCGCACCTCCCTGAAAGCGAAGCGCCAGAATGTGTCGCAGCTCGGCGATGGTGCGGTCACGTGGGTCTGGATCGCCTTTGGTTTCCGGTGGTGAAGCGGGAACTGTTGCGCTTGTGGTTGCTGTGCGCCCGGAGGATGTGCTACTAGACGTAGACCATAGTGCGTGCGCAACCTGGAGCCCACGAGTAATCCATGCCCAGTCGAGCGGCTGTTGGCACTCGATGTAGCGATGGGCGCCTCCACAGTTGTAGCGGTGAATAGAGCGGCCACTGCTACTGCCCGATGACGGCTACTGCTATGGTTGCTGCTGGCTCGAGCCACGCCTCCGTCGCCCCTTCTTCCCTTTTGCTGCTGCCGCGACACCCTGTGTCTGAGTCAGTGTAATCAGGGCAAAAGGGGAGGAGGAGGACGAGATAGAGGATGGAGAAGAAGTCTGTAGGAGGGGCGTCCATGGTGATGCAACGACTGCTGTAGCAATGGAGGTTTCCTGATGGGCCACGACTGCCTCACGGGCGGAAGTCACCGGGAGGAAAAGCTGGTGCGTCCAGGGAAGAAGCTGTAGTGAGGCTGAAAAAGGCTCGAGCACGTCATCGTTGTACCACGTGAAGATATCTGTGTGCTCAAGGCAAACCTCGAGCATGATCATGCGGATCGCCCACAGCTGTGTGCCTCCTGAGATCCCAAGGCGTGTGTAAATGCGCATGGCGCGTCGCCAGTAGTTAGCTGCAGGCTTGACAAGCCCTTGGCAAAAGGAGTGAAAGGCATGGATGTGCACGGCGCGGGTGGCGTGCAACTCTGCAGCAAGTAGGGACAATGCTAGGTCCCAGCCCCCGCGTGGATTTGCGCTGGTGCCTGTGCCCGCCTCGCCAAGGAATGAGCAGAAGTCGCCGACGGTGTCGCGCGGCATGGCGTAGAGAAGTCTGCACATCGCCCTAGCCATTATCAGCACTTGAGCTCGGTCCGTGGTCTGATACGGACTGTGGTAGTAGGGCCACACGCCCTCTGAAGTGGCCCAGACCTGAAAGAGGATCTCCCAGTAGTCAAAGCCGTCCATGCTGACGTACCGTGGGGGCGGCGTCTCGAAGTCCTTGGGTTGCCGCTCCGTAGGGAGAGAAACCACAGGCTGAGAAGGACGAGGGAAGGGAAAGACGCCAGGAAGAGGGAAGTCACTGGGGTGGAGACGATCGAAACTCCAGAAAGCGAGACGTGTGTGGGGGCCGAGAGCTCATCTGTAGCTGGCAGATACGATCCTGAAGCACACGAATCTCGTGCTACGGGGAGTCGCCCTCCATGCCTGGCATGTGTGGATGCACATCCCAAGGGTCGAGAGGTGGCGGGTCGGCTCCAGCTCTTGTCTCCGATGCTGGAGCTGACTGCTGTGTAGAGGGTGCGACCCCGACCGCTCCCTCAAGAATCTGTCGTGGAGTTGTGGAATGCCCTCAAAGAAGCTCGGTAAGTGTACGGATGGCGTCAGTCTGCTCTCGTTGCAAGCGATGGATCTCGTCCTGCTAGCTCCCTAGGTCCTCAATGGCCTGCAAACGTGGGCTCATGAGCCCTGAGGAGGAAGAAGAAGGATCTAGTACCCTCTTTCCCTTCTCGTCGGGTGGGCAGTGGTGTAGCTCATTATGGGACGAGACGTCAACATGGTCGAATTGCAAAAACGTGAGCGTTTCTCGAGGAGTTGAAACACAGGCAACTCTTGACCCTCCGACCAAAAATTTCACGAAGGCAAGTGCTGACGTCAGCAGAATTTTGCTGACGTCAACAAGACCTGATGACATCAGCAGGTAAAAATGCAGACATCAGCTCGCCCTTCCCGTTTTTTTTGTCAACCCTCACGATTTTTGTGCGAGCTGGCGGCCGCTCCGTAGCAGCCGCACAGGAGATGCGCGAAAGCTGCGCAGCAGCTTCCGCTCGGCTGCAACTTCTACTGCGTCGTCAGCTGCAGCAGCAACCGTGCGGCTGCGTGTGGAGCGGCCGCGTGCTGCTACTACTGCTACGAGCTGTGGCTGTTGCACGCTATTGCAGCTGCCGCGCACTACTACTGCTGCTGCTGCTGCTCTGCTACTGCTATCGCTGCTGTTGCCGCTGTTGTTGTGCTGCTGCCATCGCTACTGATACTGCCGCCGCTGGTGTTGCCGCCGTTGCTGCTACTGTCGCCGCTGCTGCTGCTACCGCTGCTGCTGCTGCCGCTACTATTGTGCTGCTGTTAGACTGCTGCCGCCGCATGCTGTTATTGTGCTGTTGCTGCTGCTGCTACTGCCGCTGCTGTTGTGCTGCTACTCTGATGCACTTTTGCTACTACTGGTGAATGTTGTTGGCCTCTGTAGTCTCACGTGGTGATGGTGAGCGACGTCGACGGCGGTCTGTTGTCATTGACGGGTCCCTGTGGATCTGCTGCAGCTGTTGCTCTCACTACTGCTGCTCTGGTGCATCTCTGCTATGCAGCTCAGTGAGAACTGTCTCATCGCTCTGATACCATAAGAATATGTGTGGAAGCTTCCTAGCGACACAGCCGTTGACTAGGCGTCAGTGCCTGGTTAGACGGTGACGACAGTCACAAGTCGTGTACACACCGGCAAGGGTCTGGCTAGGAGACAGAAGGCAAAGTGTCAGAATGCTTCAATAGCATTTGCAGAGAGAGGTGACAAATGAGAGGTCCATGGCATAAGTACCTGCCGTGGCACACGGCGGGTGTCGCACGCGGCAGTGCAAGATCTGTCCTAAAACCAGCCCAAAACCACTGTTTTGGCCGTAACTCTATGTAGACATATTAGAACGCTACGACGTTTGAACCTTGACGTGTAGAGTCGAAATCCGAATGCTATGACTGGTCACATGCATGCATCCGGCATCAAGCGGTGGACACACAATACAAAAACATGTAAATCAGGCCCATCGGCGTGTTCTGGCCCCGGCAGCAGCCTCCGACCTAGACCGTCAGTGAGCGCGCGAACTGTCGCACCGCGCTCCGTAGGGCCTTGACCCCCCATGCCTCCACGTGTCTCCTCCACTCCCACGGTCGTGAGTGGGGATCTTGGCACCAAGGCCCTCGGCTTGACCACCTTGGCCATCATTGCCGACCTTCACCAGGACACTCCACTGGGCTACGCCATGCTTCATCATGAGCATCAGTATGCTGTCGTGGCTGCACTCGCGCGCATCCCACCTGGGGCTCGAGATACACACGCTCTCTCAGTCCGCTCCACAGCACGCTCGGAGGACCCAGACACCTTGCGCGAGGCACGAGCCTGCCGTGAGGTCGCACACTGGGACGTTGCATGTGCCGATGAGCTCGCCGCTATCCGACAGCACCAGGTGTACAACCTCGTCGACCTCCCTCCAGGACGGAAGGCCATCGGCGCCAAGTGGGTCTTTCGGCGCAAGTGAAAGCCCAACGGGTCCTTGGACAAGTACAAGGCCCGCCTTACAGCCAAGGGGTTTGCCCAGATCCCTGGGGTTGATTACGACCAGATCTTTGTCCCAGTTTGCCGGTTCTCCAGTAGCCGGACACTCTTCAGCCTGGTCGCTCGACATGGGTGGGAGCTACATCGGATGGATGTGAGCGACGCTTTTCTCCATGGTTCACTGGAGGGTGAGGAGCTCTACATGGTGCAGCCCCCAAGCTTTGACGATGGCACTGGGAGAGTCTGGCGACTGCGCAAGGCCCTCTATGGCCTGAAGCAGTCACCTCGGTGCTGGAACCAAGAAATCAGCAGTACGCTCCTTCCTGGCGGGCTCCAACGTAGCACCGCTGATCCCGCACTGTTTGTCAATCCGTGAGGCCAGAATTTTGTTCATGTTATGGTTTACGTCGACGATCTACTCATTGCGTCGCCTGACACGGCTGCCATCTAGGGTGACAAGGATCTGCTGCACGCTGCCTACCTGATGAAGGACCTTAGGTCTACCAGAGTCGTCCTGGGCATGGAGCTCGAGTATGCTCACTCCCAGGGCGCCCTGCACATCCACCAAGCCGCCTATGTGCAGACACTGTCCACCCGCTTTGCCGAGAACCTACCACTCATGTCGAGTTAATCCTCACCCATGTCACCTGATGGCTAGGCGAAGCTGAAGAATCTTGACCCGGTCGTTGTGGAGGAGCCAGTTGACGTGACCACATACCTGCGAATCGTCAAGTCACTGATGTTCCTGGCGACGACGACGCGCCCAGACATCGCGTTCGTCGTCAACCTCTTGGCCCTGTTCTCTCAAGAGCCGCGTGACCTCCACTACAAGGCCGCGATCCGAGTACTGGGCTATGTTGTCTCGACTCCTTGGCGAGGTCTCATGTTCCGCCGTCAGCTGTATGTTGTCGCGGTGGGCTACACTGATAGTGACTGGGCTAGCAGTCCGGACGGTAAGAGTCACAGAGGCTGGATCTTTTTGATTGGCGGCACAGTTGTGTCCTAGCACAATGGCAAGCAGGGATGCATTGCACGCAGCACTGTTGAGGTTGAGTACATTGCTCTTGGCTCAGACGCGTGTTAGAGAATGTGGTTGCGTCATCTGTTGTCCAAGTTGCGTCAGTCCGTGGCATCCATGACGTTGCACTGTGACAATGAGAGTGCCATGGCCATCGCCGACAATGACAGCGTGCATCACACACGCACAAAGCACATCAATGTTGAGTATCACTATGTGCATTCGTTGTTACATGACGGCAGCATCAGCATCGTGTGGGTTGAGACAGCACGTCAGTTGGCTGACTTCTTGACCAAGGCACTGAAGCGCGACTCGTTAAAGAAGGCTGTGAGTTCAATCGGCATGCGTCCGTGAGTGCCTCTCTTAGTCTCTGCTTGCATCTTTGCTTTGCCCGGGGGCGTTTGGTCGTTGACTATGTCTCTGCACGCACATGTGCACTACGCCTGTGAGTCATGGGGGAGTGTTGATTTTCGTGCATCTCTCATTGTACTCTGTTGTGTCCTCCCGACTTGTGTACATCAGCGTGCACATGACTGACGGCGAGACTTGACGTCGCTGGAGTGTCGCTCGGTGGAGCTGACGCACGCTGAGGCCCCCTCACCCGTCGCTGGAGCCTCCTCCTCTGGCAATGCGCTCAGCTCCATCGGCAGGCCTCCTCGATGGTCGGGCCGCCGGCGGTCACTGCCACTACAGACGCTGTCTGCATGCACCTAGCGCTGTGTCTGGCTGTGGCATTGCGTTTGCAGCATCATGCGATGCCTAGGGTACATGTCTCGTGTTGTATGGCCCTGTTTGGCATCGTTGACTGTTATAGGCACTGTGTGTTTACTAGGAACCTTCCTAGGTCACACGTGTGAGAGCAAGCAGGGACGTGCAATAGACATGCGCCGCCATGGATGCGGAATGCTTGCATTGTTTAGCTCGGTACAACCAAGACAAGAAGTGAGAGGGGAGCGAGAGTCACTTAGCAACCGGTGAGCGTGCACTCACCACGGGCATCATGCCCAGGCAAGCACACACCGCCACCCGGGGGTCGAGCCCGACCGCTCGGCATAAAACCGAAGTGGAGATGGTGCTGTGGAGGCTGCGGTGGCAATGGACGCCGCTGATGGAGCCGAGGTGGCCCCCTAAGGATCAGCACTCGGGAAATGCAGCTCCCCCAGAAAACACTCAAAGGCAAGCAACATGATGTAGGGCACGGCAGTTAAGATGTACGGGCCCTAGCATCTACCGCATCACAGAGTCATAAGAGGCATAGTAAGTCAGACAATGGCCACATGAGTCTCAAGTAGAGCCCCGAGGTAAAGCTGTAGTAGCTGCAGAAGGATGCCAACGACTTCTGCCAGAGCTGTCACGTCAGTTTCTTCCCCAGGTAGGGCCATGTCATTTAATCTGTACAAGTGAATTCACAGTGTGTGAGGAGTAAGAGGGCACAGAGTTGTGAGTGGCAAACGAACTTCAACACTCCCCCATGCCCCGCAGTCACTCAACTCAGACACACGAGAGAAACACAAGGGAGATCACGAGAGGTGATAAGTACATGCTGGCATCAAACAGTCAACCAATCAGCCTGGATCATGTGGACAAATGAGACCAACAGAATGGACAGCAATCTTGAACACATTACGACTGAGGACCTTCGTGAGGAAGTCAGCTCTCTGAGACCGTGTGTCCACCCAAGCGACCTGGACAATGCCTGCAGCAATGCACTCGCGAACAAAATGGTGCTCCACATTGATGTGCTTAGTGCGTGAATGATGCATGCCGCTGTTCTCAGCGATTGCCTTTGTGCTTTGGTTGTCACAGCATAGAGTGCTGCAACAAATAAGGACACGCAGTTGTTGCAGCAAGCGACACAGCCAGGCAGCCTCACATGTGCCATCTCCAAGTGTAACATACTCAGCCTCAGCGGTACTGCGCGCAACACAACCTTGCTTACCACTTTTCCAGGAGACTGCAGTGCCACCGACAAGAAAGATGTAGCCTGTTCGGTTGCAGGCATCGGTGTCATGCGCCCAGTCACTGTCTGTAAAGCCGTCCACCACGACAGAGAGTTGTGCACAAAAGTACAGCCTGACGCAGGGGGTGGAGAGAGCATAGCGCACAACCCGCAATGCAGCCTCAAGATGGCGCTTGCGGGGACACTGGGAGAACTGAGAAAGGAAATTCACAGCAAATGCCACGTCAGCACGGGTGGTAGTGGCAAGATACATCAATGAGCCAATGACCCTGAGGTAGTCGGTCACATCGACCATCTCCCCCAGTGTGGACACCTCCCAAGACTTCAGTAAGGACTGACCAGCTGGTGTCATGGGAGTAGATGTAGTGGGGATGGATGTGAGGAGCAGGGAAAATTGCTCCCCCAGGCTCCGTACATACGCATCCTGATGGACGTGCAGGGTACGTCGCTTACGATCACGTTCCAACTCCATGCCAAGGAAGACCCGAGTCGGGCCAAGATCCTTCATCTTGTACATTGATTGGAGCAGAGCCTTGACCACC